>JAOWCC010001679.1:17696241-17853741 GCA_030867875.1 Actinernus sp. WN-2022 | reverse complement strand
ATTTACAGCTGAGAACTGTATTATTAAACATAAGAAATAAAACAATGGTGCCATTTGAAGAATTATATCATGTCAAAAGTGCAAACGAAGAAATATATATCTACGGACGCGAGCAGCTCGATCGTTTCACTTTGGTCAAACTCGGACTGTTTACGACTGGAACGGAAAAACAAAAAGTAAAACCTACTATTGTTACTAGGTCTGAACAGTACTAATTTATTAACTAGCTGCGAGTTGCTGACAGATATCTCAAGACTCTAGCTAGCTGCACGATAGTAGTCTGAACATACATACACACATGAATAAGTAGTGTTTTCAATAAAAGATCAACTACTTCAATTTACATACGAGAAAACAAAAATATTAAATTACATACATGTATATATATACTAGGGGAGCAGAGAATGAAAGTCACCGCGCTACCGGCCACTCCTAAAGACTGCTAATAATTCTTCCCTTTGGTTATTACTAAGAGGATTTCAAATGAAAGTGTATTTCATCTTCAATCTCATGTGGCCCGAGTGAAAGCCCAGATGGGCTCTTGTTTCAATTATAAACATGTGACTTTATCTCACTCACCCTGAAAAAATCATAGCAGCATCAGTCAGTAAGTTGTTTTTGTTGACTTACTTACTTTGACTTACTTGATTTGCAAGCTTAATAAATTGAAACATTAAAAATTTTCGCTTAAAAATATTGCGCAATTCGCATAATTCGCGCATAATTCGGGATTTTTGGCGCATAATTTGCCAAAAAATAGCGCATAATTTGCTGGAAAAAAAACGCATAATTCCGGAAGCCCTGCATTGTTGTGCAAGAAAACATTTTCCACTTATTTTGTTCCCCAGCCATTGGAAAAGTAACCATAAAATATAAATCAGGATTTAAATAAATAAATAAATAAATGGTTTATTTTACGTCGAAGATACAGGAAGCCGTTACCGGGTCTCCCAAGCCAGAGGCTTATGTTTAAGTATTCCGACGAACAGTATAAAATGTACATATTTGTACCTTAGCAACAGTGCAGGATATAGTTTTAATTATCATCTGTCATCTTCTAGTATCAGTTACAGAGAGCAGCATTCGATGAAGTGATGCAAATTTACCAGAAGGCAAAGAACCCTTTGCCAGTGCCACAGACACTGACAGTTCTGGCCAGACGATTATTGTTCTTCTACTCAAATTCTAAGGATACACACAGGCTGGTTAGTATATTTCACAGTGTATAGCAGCCAGACAGTTAAATGTATTTTCAAGAATTTTTGACTGTTGAACATCACGCACAAGGTAAATATATAATATTATGCAAAAAAGACGAATAAATTGTATACAGTACATGTATGAATAAATAATATTTTAAACACTAAACTGGCAATTAACAACTTGAAGTTAAAATTTTATTTTGCACATTGCATGGTCATATATATTATTCATGGATGAGTGTCTATCAAATTCCTCTGTCAGATTATTAACCTGTTATAGGATGTTTTTGTGAATGTATATAAAAAAAAGTGTATGTAAAATTATAGATATAAATAATATTTAATATAGATGTACAGTACAGGTCAAAATTAACATCAGGTCATTTTTTCAACCTACTTACATGTAATATATACATGTACATGAAGGTCTTTTTTCACGTCCCTAGGTCATTTTGTAAGGTACCTATCAATTGTAGGGTTGAGCATGAAAATGGCCTAAAAATTGTGACTTTTTAGTGATTTTTTTCAAATCGTCAAATTCGCCTGAAAACTTCTATACAACCAGTTTAACAACTGTTTATTACTGTGTTGGCATTTATATCACGATTACACCGGTAAAAACCTAAAATTCTTCACATAGAAACAGTCAATGTTTGCTTGACAATGTTGCTTTAGTCTCCCCATGGGACTCTAAAATTATGCATATATATCTAGTACTGGTTTGTATGCGGTTGAGTAGTTAGACTGTTATTCTCCTGTTTATTGGGATTTTCACTTTCTCTTGATTGAAGACTTAACCCGATCTTGTTCCGTAATGCATCTGTGCTGTAGAGGTTTAGTTTATGGCTGCATGGACTTTGTCACTTTGAAGTACATGTACATGCATGTACATGTAGGCAGATTTGTTTAAAAACTATTCCACAGAGAAACAAAAGATTGTTCACAGCTGTGATAATCATATTAGTAGAAGCGCTCAACCGAACACGAACTAGTACTAGATATTGCATAATTTTATAGTCATTTCTATGTGAAGAATTTTAGGTTTTTACCGGTGTAATCGCAATATAAATGCCAAAACAGTTGTTAAACTGGTTGTATACATGCATCAGGAGTTCCGGACTTCCAGTTGGATCACACTGCATTCTGGGTAGGTGGGCTCAGAAAAGTGGGCACAACTTCTAGATCGGCCATATTGGATTTGAGTGCAGTCAATTTTTGCTCCTTTGCAAGTTCAAAAACGTACTACCTAATATACGGAATATCTTACCTTTACATATTCTTCAGTTGGGAGTTCTAAGTCGATGTTTAAGCTTTAGAACGGGATTAATAAAGTTTCCAAGTTGACTGCGCTCAAATCCAATATGGCCGCTCTGGAAGTTGATGCCCACTTTTCTGAGCCCACCTACCCAGAATGCAGTGTGATCCAACCGGAAGTCCGGAACTCCTGATGCATGTATAGAAGTTTTCAGGTGAATTTAATGATTTGAAAAAAATCACTAAAAAGTCACATACTTAATAGGTTGTTTTCATACTCAACCCTTCAATTATTCCAAAAAAGGTATTTTTCATTTTTTTTGGATTCATAAAAACATGGGTTTAATTTATTGATTGGGGGGGGGGGGGGATGGAGGGGGGGATTAAAAAAGAAATAAAATCCACCCCTCTCTCTACCCTGAAAAATATTTTGACCACTCTCTCCATCCTCTAGCCATGCCCCTCTAGCCATGCCCCTCTAGCCATGCCCCTCCCAAACCCCTTTTCCCTATCCCCACCCCACAACCAACTTAGTAAAGCTTTTTCGTTCACTGGTAGTGGGACTTGAACCTGCAACCCTTCACCTGAAAGACCAGCCAGTGAGGGCTTTACTTAAACTGCACCACAGAAACTTGGATTTTCTTGGAAATACTGTATATAGCTTTTCTTATGGAAATTAATTACTAGTTCCCTCTCTGCCACTTAATTTTATTCAATGCATGTGCACGACTAACAGAGTTGGACTTGGAAAACATCGGCAATCACTAATTGTGGGTTCTTACTGGGCTACATTGTAAGTACATGTATAAATGTAATGCTTCTTGTATTACACAGAAATTAAGCTGAGTTAAAGCTCCCAGTCATTGGGATGCACAGTTTAAGTCTCTCATGCATAGGGCCAACAGTAGAATGTATATTCTAAGGACTTGTTAAAGTCATGATTATGGCTTAGATGATTTGCACACTCTCTTCTATTCACTTATCATGGCATTGTTTTCCTTTCCTGTGGCATCCATGTATGGGGCGTTGCCTGTTATAGTAAATATCTACATGTAAGTAACAGGCTAGCTAGGGCCTTAGAATTTGGTTACATGTATGTCAAGTCCGTTATCCTGATATACATGTACATGTATGATAGTTATATAAAATTAGAGAGCTGTATTAAGAGCACTCTGGAACAAAATTGTTGGTAATCCTAGTAATCCATTGTTAGTATGATCTTCTACCCCCTAAGAGGGACAGATCGCTAAGGCCTCGTGGCCATCCCTTTCTACTTGCTAGGGTTTGAACCGAGAGGTTCAAAAGGTGTTTTATCAATCATTGCCTGTTCTCATACATTTGATGTATTTAAATATATATAGATATACAGTACATGTAATTTATTGATTATATTAAAGTAAGGATTTGTGTAGTAATTGCTATATCTTTTTAACTTTTTATACCTGCATGTATGTAAACTTGAACGTTTTTTTAGTATTAATTTGAATAAAGACTATTATTACTATTAACAATGGGTGCTCACTAATTTTGGGTTTTTAAGGGCTATGTCACTAAACAACAGAGAAATGTAATGCTTAATTATTCAATAGTCATGTGAACTACATGTAATTCAAACCCTAACCCTACATTTAAAAAAAGCCTAAAAATATTACTTAATAGGTAATTTAATTGTTTAAATAAAAATACCTACAGTAGGTTTTTTAAAATGACCTACATGTACATGTGCATGTACAGGTTGAAATGAAAACAACCTACAACACATATCAATTCAATCAATGAAACATTGAGGGAGGGGAGTTTAACTGTTTGTAGCCAATTAACAGCCACCAATTGAACATTAAATATACAATCATGTACATGCACAACAACATGATAATAGCCCCTTTAATACCTGTGATTTTGATTTCAGATTTGGCTATGTCAGCTATTGCTGAAACATTATGCCACGCTGCACCCTGTCGAAGGTGATACTAGATATGCTACATGGGTTTACCAGGTGAAGAAGCTGTTGATCTTATGCTGCAGGTCAGGTTTACATTTTATAGGAAAATCACATGCCTGACGAGGTAATTCCATGTTAAATTGCACGAGAAAAACGATATCGCCCGAGTTGCTTCGATGAGGCCGATATCAGTTTTTCGAGTGCAATTTAACATGGAATTACCTCATCAGGCATGTGATTTTCCTTGAATCGCATAGTCCGATCAATTACTTGAAGTTATAAATAGCGCACGTAGTCTACATGCAGTGGTGATTCCACTCTGAATCACCACTCCGTCTCAGCCAATCAGCGTCTGATTTCGCAAATGCACCGTGCGATTTAGCTTTGGCTATGCGATTCTACATTAAAGGAGCCATGTTAACCTCCAAATGATAAACTTTCACATGAGAAAATACAGATATAACAATTCAGATTTAGCAGAGTATACTTTCCAGGTAACTGGAGAAAATTTGAGACAATATTTTAATGACCAAGGATGGTAAAGATTCAAGTCAATGAAAATTACTGCTTAAATTAAGAGAAATTTAGTCAAGAGCAATTTGAAATTGCTTCACTTCATGTAAGTAAAATCAAGTTTGTAGAATAAGGTTTTGTAATCCACTTTAATCTTTGCCATCCTCTATCAGAAAAGTTTGAAAAGCATATCTGGAGATTCACATGGTATTTCTCTTCTATCTCAGGGTATTATTTTGGTAGTTTTGTTTTAAAGAAACTTGAAGATTCAATTTGATTGACAGTGCCCCTTTAATTATACACGTACTGCATGCAGATCAGGTTAAGGAATATTGTAACAGTGTCTCATTTTGGGTTGGTTACAACAGTTGCCATGTTGCTAAGTAGAAATTAACATGTTGCTAACCATGGTGTACTGGATTAAATACATTGTATCAATTACAAATGAATAAAATGTGTTGGATGCAATGTATTGGTTGATCAAGAATCCAATGGTGAAACTCAATACATGTACAGTCATGTGAAATTTGAACCAACATAAAAAAGAACTCTACTGTAATGGAGCTACATGTACATGAAATAGTACGGCTTCTGGCATTTTTGGCACAGAATCTTTATTAATAAAATACAACAAGAGTGGCTGAAATACAATGTATAGAAAGCTGAACACTGTGTCCTACCGTAATGAAAACATTGATTACAGTAGAGTGTATGTCTAGTTAACAATAACTAAAAGGTTTGAACATTCAAATTTTGGACTAAATAAAATTCTGAAAATGTAAATGTCTAAACAATAAAATGGCCAAATGTTTTAAAAGAAGTTTATTTATTGACAACAGCCCTCTGCCACCAGTAAAACATCCAACAATGATCTTAATTGGAATCTTCATCTTTGTCATCTTTACTGAATGTTCAATATTAATATAAACTCATGCGTGCAACTATTTTTAAGTCCACTTCCTGTACATCAGCAGGCTTGATTCATTTGGACTGTTTCTCTACTTGTAGTACAATGTACAGGGGACATGCATAATACACTGTACATGGTATACTTTTAATAGGCCCTTTGTAGGACATGGTCATGTGACCTTTTTAGCCTGTCAATCAAAAATAATTTGGTGTAGAACAACATGGATCATGCCAGAAATGGAAAGAGCAAGCCAAAATTAGTAAACAGCCCAAGTTTTAGGGTTGTGCCAGTCAGCCTCCTAAACTCTGTTAAATTTTGAGTTTTTGAAAAGTTGCCATTGATTCCTTCTGTTAGTTTTAAAGATATGAACTGATGTTCATGTTGTTCTTGTGTCATTTTTTTTTTATTGACAGGCTAAATAGGTCATGTGAGCTGGTCCTGCAAAGGGCCTACATGTATTGTTACATGTATTATCATTCATTGTGATGATCAATAAATCTTTTAAATATTGTAGTTATTGAATTATCTTCTTTTGGACAGATGTTTAATTGTTTGGGAGAAATTAATCGTCAAAATTCCCTGAATAAGACATCCAAAATATAGCAAAAAAGCACCACAAGTTTACTGTCTGACAACAAATAGAAACAATATTTACTTTAAAAAAGGTCCAAACAATTTCATAGTACAGTATAATTTTTTTTTAATATTCTTTATTAATGATTTAATTGTTTAATGTTATTGTACTGCAGGTCTCTGGACAGCTCATTGCAGGATTGCAGCCCAGTTGCAGTGCAGCTTCGCATGCTGGAGGTGTTCTCGTCACCAGAGGCTCATCCAAATCCCAGAGATGCAATGCAGCTCACAGTATTTCTCATCAGGAATGGTAAGAAATTATGCACAGGGAAAGTTACATGGTCCTCTCTTAATGGTCTTTACATATTAGTTTTCAAACATTATGACAATGACTATTCATTAATTAATCTTATTTATTTATTTAGTTAGTTACAATGTAGTTAGTTATTTAGTTATTGACAGTCACTGTGTCCCTAATTAGTTTGTTATAAAAGGAAACCCTGGCTGATGGAACTCAGGAGTTGCTGTTAAATTGTTGGCAATATATGCTGTAATCTACATGTAAGTTGAAAATATGTTGACAAAATTAAAATATATATTTTAGTTATTGACAAAAACTAATTAAAAATATATATTTTATTTTTGTCAACATATTTTCAATTTAGACTACAGTGTATATTGCCAAACAATTTAATGGCAACTTGTTCCAACAGCCAGGGTGTCCGTTAAAAGCTAAACACAATACTTAAATATAGTTATCTAATATCTACATTGATGTACAAATGTATACCTGTCTGCCTACATGTACAATGTATCATTCTCCTTCTGATCTGGAGAGTGAAATTGTCATGGTATGCAGGGCTTGCTTTTGATTTTAAAATATGGGGCAGCATATCTACCTTTTCAAAAAGAGGGGAGATTTTCGGGAGAGATAAAAAAACAGGTGTAAATTCTCGCAAAATCATGCTGAAGCAGGAGCCCTGGGTATGGAAATTAGTACTGTATGGTTTGCTACAGGTCTCGGCATACAACATTATCAGCATCATGTACATGGAATTGTACACAGTGAGTCATAAATTCATGAACCATTCATGAATATTAAATTGTTCATCAAAGTTTCACTGGGGCAGTGTCAATGTCATGTGCACTGTATATATACTTATCACTTGCGACAAATGTTACAAACAAAAGAAGTCTTAATAGATACAGAATGAGTGCTGTGCTTTATTGGATTTATTAACTTGAGCTGGAAGCTGTTGAGAGTTTGTAAATCTGATAAAATACGGACACAAATTCTGTATCTGACTTATCAAATGTCTAGATGTACATTTGTAAGTACATGAGTCATGTTTTCAGTTGTTTTGGCAATACACCTTTTGTGGCCGAGAAAACGAAGCAAAAGTTTATGCAAATCAGGACGAATCTGTATCAGATACCGTATTCACTCACAGATACATTGTAAGCCGCACTTGCAGATAAGCTGCACCCCGAATTTAGAAGCTTGAGTTTAGGAAAAAAAGTTTTTTGGAAGAATATCAAACATACAATTAATTTGTAACCTTCATTGGACTTTCAAACTGCATGGAGAAACTCCAAAGTTGTATCTGTAATTTCAGCACTGAAATAGTATAAACTTTGTGTCTACATACTTAGATACATGACCTATCTTTCCATATAAAGTATTTGTTTACCGAGATCTGTTCATTCAGGTCACTTTTTAGATCAAATTTTACATGTCAACCAAACCAACAATGTGCTCACGTTCATCCGTAGCTTAGTAACCAGCATCTGTTGGAAGAGAGAAAACTAGACACTAGAAGTTTTGTTTTCGCTGAACGAAGTCAAAACAACATGGATCGAGTGCAAGTTTGCTTTTTCATTAGCTGTCCATTGATACATGTCTAAAAGGATATCTCATGGAAGCCATCTATTGGAAAAAAAAAACTAGTTACTCAAAGAGATTTGGAAGATCAGTTCGACAAATTGTGAAAGTTTTGAACAGTGACGACACAGTGGGCCATAATTTTACTGTCCGAATACTCAAGGATAGGAACTATAACCATCGAAGTAACAGGCCGACGACAACACTGCAACAAGCTTTGCGGTGCAATGGATATCCCATGTGTGGTGACATTTAGTTGCTCCAGAAAAGCAACTACATGTATAAACCGTGTTAAATATCTTTTGATGAAGAAGGTTTAACTGCAAGAATATAAAAAAAAAAATTACTTACATGTACATCAAAACGGCTCTATTGAGAGCTATCAAACTTGCAAAAGCAATTACCAGTGCTTAGTTACTTTTGGTTTTGTGTGGTGTTTTGTAGTATACCTTAACTCGCTTGATTAAAAAAAAGAAATTTATTTGAAAATTTTAATTTATGTAAATTTACGGAAGCTTGTGCAGATGTTCTCGCAGATAAGCCGCACCCCCGATTTCAAACGAAGGTTTGGGTAAAAAGGTGCGGCTTATCCGTGAGTGAATACGGTATACAGATCACTTATCGCACCTTGATTTCCTTTGTTTTTCCTTCATGAATTATTAATGAGTTTGATGATTACAATTACAACATTATTACAACAGGCATGAGAAATGGTAACTATTACCCTGCATTACTGTTGTTTACCAAGGTTACTTCAGGTACCTGCGTGCTCTTATCAACCTGCGAGTCCCTTCAAGCTTGGAGCCTTCACCTACACCACCCACCCCCCTGGCTGCTGCAATGGCTGACCTGGTGATGAGGCCAGTGAATGTGGTGTGTCAGGAAATGTCATCTGTAGGGAGCATAAATGATAATAGGTAAAGATAGTTAAGTAATGTTCAATAAACAAGCAGCTGTGTTTTATCAGATTTATGAAGACAATGGCACAGCCCCAGTTTTTGTAGATCTGATAAAACACCACTGCTAGTTTATTGAACGGCTTCAAAAAACATAGATCTATATATAGACTGAGTCATGTAATTCAGTTATTTTGGCAACACAACCTATTTCGGCAGAGAAGATCAAAGTTACAGTTTATGTAAATGAGGACCGTATCAATATCACAATCATTTAGAAATTACTCATTAAACAATCATTTATTTTGTTTTTGCTTCATTAATTATTAATGAGTTTTTGAAGTAATAGATAATGAATGAGTGGCTGATCTTTATCCGATTTACAAACTCGAACTGAAAGCAAATTACTTATCAAATGTCTAGATGTAGAGATTCATGTTTTCAGTTATTTTGGCGATACAACTTATTTTGGGCCAAGAAAATTGAAGCCAAAGTTTGTATAAATTTTATTAAATCAGGACGAAATCTGTATCAGATTTAAAGATCACTTATCAGTCGGTGATTTGCTTTGTATTTGCTTCATTAATGAGTTTGATAATTTGGTATACAATAAAATTATGCACATGGTACATGTAGCTATTATTTAGCTAAAAGGGTACTGCATAAACATTCAGACCACATTCATATTTCAGTTTCGATAGTTTATTTACATGTACAGAAAACATTACCGGTATATATCATTACCACATGAAAGTGCATATATCAACATTTCGTTAAAGTGTTCTTGTGAAATTTGAGTGCGGTATATAATTATGTAGTTTAAAAAGCAGTGAAGTTACGGCCATTTATAATTAGAGACATTTGTAAGAGAAAAACATTACAGAGGCATTAATCTAGCCTGTTGATCACAGGTGAACTTAATATTAGTTCTTGAACTGATTGTAGTGATCAGGGATTCTAGCTGAGTCTAGATTTTAACTTTCATTCGAAAATTATTTTTTAAGATGGAATAATTTATGTTTTTTTTAGGTTGGCACACGAGAAGACCAGCATTTTGGTCAACACTGCTCATGTGTCATTGCATTTGCCAAATTAAACCTAGACATGTAATTAATCTGCTGCACCAAATTCAAACAATGTCATGTTGAACCAAAATTAATTCATACATTGCTCATCTGCCATACTTAAGTCATCTACATTGTAATATTTACATTGTAGTTCAGCACATAAGTGGAGATCTGAAACAGGTGTAGTAATCTAACTATTTGTGCATACCAATGTATTTCTGTCTTTCTCACCAGACATGAGGTACTAGCAGCTCTTGCCACTGACATGCTCAGCCCAGAAATGTCCGATCAGATTGTATGTTTCCTTCTTCCTGTCCTCTCTGCACCAGCAACTCGATTCCCCTTCCCTCACCTAGTGGAGGCCATCTTGAGGATGCAAAAATCTCCCAAGGGGGGAGGGAGTAGTTCTGTTGCCTCCCCCTGGCTTCTTTACGCAAGTCTCGTGCTGGCTGAGACTCACTTAGGTAGTGATTAAAGAACTCTATTCAATATCACTTATTACATGTTTTTCCAGGTATTACATGCTGATATTTTACGAGTTGCGAATGTATTTTTCCAAGCCCCAAAGGGGCATGGAAAAATGTGAGCAAGGAGTAAAATATATGCATGTAATACCTGGAAACACATCTACATGTAATAAGGGATTCATTATTCAACAGCTTTCTTAATTCATGGGTTTCTGTTCCATTTAAACATATTCTACAGGGCAATATGGAAAGTCTAGTGGGTATTACGACCAACCTTGTGGCCAGAGTCTTCTCTGTCAGATCCAAGATGGCAGCTTCTGCAAGAGAGTTGTAGCTGCCATAGACCTTCGGATCTGACCGAGAAGACCCTGGGCACAAATAGGTTGTATTAAGGCTCCAAGTTTGCACTCAAATTTCACCTGATATGGTAAATTTATGTCACATTTGTATAATAATGAGTGTTATTATTACAATTTGTTATTAAACATTATTAAGAAACAATACATGTAAAAACTAGGCACAATTCTGTTGTTCAGACTGATGCAATTTACTTTCCCCATGTTATAATTTTCTGTTTTTGTTCAGATGCAATTTGCTTTCCAGGCCATGTTATAATTTTCTGTTTTTGTGCAGATACAATTTGCTTTCCAGGTCATGTTATAATTTTCTGTTTTTCATACTGACTTGAATCATCAATCCTTCAATATAATAAATGTCTGAAGTCAAATCCACTGAAACTGCATTTTGAAACTTTCCTTTTGTGTGAAAACATTTAGTTTGATCAGCTGAAGAGTCCAAAATAATAACCAAGAAAGCTTTCAATTTTATAATGTTCCCCACATTGAATTTTTGTCATAATTATATAAAGTTATGAGAGTTTTCACAAGATGCAATTCAGATCTGTTTAAAAAACTGATAAAATTATATTCTTTAGGTTTTGATAGCCAACAGTTCATGCACAGTTGTTCTAGACAAGTCTTTTGTTTCAACTGGCGAGCAACTTAAAATCGGTTCACTGTAAACTGAAACCAAGTTTCTAGGATAAGTTTTTGTAATCCACTTTAATCTTTGCCATCCTCTATGGGATGTGTGCAAAATTGGCATATTGCATTCTAAATATTTCTCCCTTAGAAAACAAAGAAATTAAAGGAGAATTTAGAATGTGATCAGGAGTCACTTCAGCCGTTTTTGCACACAGCCCTTCTATTGAGAGTGTTAATTTTGTAGTTTTGTTTTAAATAAATGTGAAGGTTTAATTTGATTGACAGTGTCCGTTGTCTTTCTTGGTCGTTAACTGGCATCCACATTTCATCACGTGTACAGGAAGTTTTGATCAATAGGCAGCTGCAGGTATTTGAGTTGTTATGTACTTTAATTGTATATTTGTACTCAATTTAGGGTCACTCTCCACTACTGGCCT
Organism: Actinernus sp. WN-2022; assembly: GCA_030867875.1. Lineage (NCBI taxonomy): Eukaryota > Metazoa > Cnidaria > Anthozoa > Actiniaria > Actinernidae > Actinernus > Actinernus sp. WN-2022. Next base: position 17,841,615 of record JAOWCC010001679.1, on the reverse strand, counting down.
ATTAAATTATGTACAAGTGCTTCACTATCTTCTCCCATGGCTGCCGAGCCCAGGTAAACCATGTACATTTAATATGTAATAATTATATTATCAATGAAATACTGTACCAGTGTTAATTATCATATGACCCATACGGCCCGCATGCGCTTTCCTTTCAAAACCATTTACAAAAGTCATGATGAGTGTATGCCATGAGCGGGCTGGAAAAAGCTGTCTGGCCCTGCACAATTTTTTCTTGCTGTTTTGCGGTTTAATCTACAAAATAATATGATAAAAAACTTATTGACTGGGGTAGGTCAGGCCGGACGGGAAAATATTTGGCTCTCTGTCATTTTGTACGTATGTCATGACCTCCAGCCAAATATTTTCCCATCTGGCCCTCCCACTCAGTCAATAAGTATACTTAATATTTCTTTCTAAAAAGTGATATCTTCACATGTACGTGAAAATATCACTTTTGAAATGTATGACTGGCTTTTTAAAAGTTTTAGCCTTTTTAATTGCAAGAGATGAAAACTGGTATGCATGTCATTGAGAATTATATATTAAATGGAACATTACATGGCCGCTTTGGAGATGCAAATTTTTTCTTCTCGTGTCGATAAAATATCTTACTCATTCGGTGTGCTCACTCATAAGATACATGTATGTCGTCAACACTCGAAGATATAATCTGTACCTCTGCATGGCCATGTAATATCCTCTATATATTACTCTACTAGAACTTTGTGTCTACTTGGATAATAAGAATACTGAAATACTGTATCATGTTCATTATATATGTTTTAAACAGTAAACAGTGCGATAGGCAATAATGCTCTGATTGATCGATATCTATTATACTGTGTGGTGTAGATCACAGATCTATAGAGTACAGATCTGTACAGATGATGTCATGTTAGTATCCTTTTCCACTTATTATATAAAACAAATACATGTCACTTTGCCATGGGTCCTTATATAGATCCACAGATCACATCAAAATGTGACAACAACAACAGTCACACCACACAACTGCACCTTGTGGTGTACTTCTTTGTGCCTATCATGTTTTGACATCTGTACATCTACACTCGGTATAAGATGACAGACACACAACAGAGTGGCATCTATTTTTTAATTGCTTCTTAATTTGTGTCTGTAGCTGTGTCTTCAGTCGCCTATGATTCTGGTGACTCTGATTCTGACATGGAGGTCGTCATTATACAGGTATGAGAAGTGATATGAGTGACAGTACTGTACTGTATTACTGTAGCTACATTGTATTTACCATGTATAAGCTTTGGTGTGGTGGGCCCTGCCGCTTTATATTGCTTTCCCATTTCTCCATTGTGAGTGAGTGTGGGATTGGTTGGTGGGTCTACCACACGTACAGTGTACAGTATTTCATTCCATATACACAGCACATAACCATTAGTATAATTCACTACACCAGTGCTTTCATTCATATTCTCATATTTATAATCACATATCTATTTCTTTATTTCTTATGAATTACAATATTTGTATCTACTCTTGTGCACCTTGCAGTATTAGTTTCTCTAGAATTGAAAGTATAGAACCTAAGATGTACATAGCTTGAAATTAGAGGAAAATACCACGAGCAGCTGTTGCTACATGTAGTTTTCACTAACTTTTACAATATGCTACATGCTCTGATCCACTAGCAACAACAAATACATGTAGCATCAACAAATATTTCAGCAAGATTCTACTAGCAAAAGTTGCGAGTTGTGAGATTTACTTGCATTTCTCAAAATCTACTCACATTTTGTGAGTGTGAGAGCCTAATATCATGCCTTGGAGCCAATTCAATAAACTTTTACACATATACGAAATGTACTTTTATTACGAGGTTGCATGCCATTGTTTATTCCCCTCAAAACAATAGCCAGAAGTTTTATTTAAATAGCCCCAGGATGTGTTCTTCTCATAGGACTGTTTGGTATAATTATAATAATTGTCATTTTTCTCCAACAAGGATGAGCGGTTGAATTCTGTAAGAGGAAGGTGCCTAGAGATTCTTGACTCAAGAGAGCATGTGAAGAGTCTGGAATCCCTTGTTACTGCAAACGTCAACACGGCACACGCTGCAAACAGGTACATGTAATGTGTGTAATGCTTTATACAAAAGGTATAAGGATAACAACCCCATTTACACTACACCTTAATGAATAGGTGAGGCAATGACATATTGTGTGGTGTAATCTGTCTAGTCCTGCCTTGCCGACTTATTTTGGTTTGGAGGCAATGTTCAGAGATACATGTAGTCCCATATTCGAAAAAAAACGGCGCCTTGCCATTTGATGGAGCATGTAAATGCTCTTCTAACGTAGTGATAACCAATTGCCTACAATGTTCGAGTAGTACGTTGTCACAATATACCCCCCTCCCACAGACAATGGTGGGATATTGGGTCGTTGAACAGGTGACTTTACTTTTTATAGATCAACCTTGAATTGGGGGAGGGGGATAAAAACTCTGAAAAGTCACAAATTCTCTAAAAAAAAAAGTGTCCCAACACTTTTGACGACGATTGTAGTTGTATTCCATCAATATGTTTTTTTGTCTCCTTGCAGGCAGCAAGTACATGATCTGGTTGTGGCATTATGTAGTGTCTGTCATCATCTGATTACTGAATGTAGAATGCCTGTACACAAGACAAGGTAGCACATGGTTTGCCAGCAAGACACATGCATATGTTACAGGGCAAATTTATTTTCGGGTCAATTTTATTTTAACCTAGGTAGGTTATATATTTTAACCTACGTTACACAATGTATTTTTGCAACCTAAATTTTTGCAACTTAGGTTATTTTTTTTTTTGCAACCTAGGTTATTTTTTAGTAAGCTGGGTCATTTTTTGTATTCACTTAGTATTTTTTACCTAAAATGCATTATGCACACCCGACGAGGGGACTGGAGACACCACCAGTGCTTGCCAGAACACATTTTTTCACTTGTATAGACCCATTCGAAAAATGGCGTCCAATTTAAAAAGCTATTGTCCTGGTAACGTGAACACGAGGCTAGTCAGTACACACAAAAGCTTTTGAACGTGTAAGCGAGGCTAGTCAGTAATAAACAATAGCTAGTTAAATTGGACGCCATTTTTCGAATGGGTCTATTGTATGTCCTGAATGGGGTATTGGGTTTGTGTCACGAATTTTGTGCACAGTTTTAGTGAAATACGGTTCAAGTACCAGCAAGGACAGTTGAATTTAAATAAATATGAAGGGTTGTGTGCAACAAGGACGCAAGTGGAGCCATCCTGTACCGCTAGAAACGAGCCACAACATTGGCTTACCCAACAATACAAAACACCCTAACAACAACAACAACAACAACAACAATTTATTTACCACAAATCCTTATCTAATTTACATTGTTTATCGACACAACAGGTAAATTTCCCCCCAGAATAACTATAAAGAGCTAATCGAGCTGGGTGGCTTATTTGTTAATTTGAAAGATAAAGGTCGAAATGATCAAAATTCTTACATACACACACACACGAAGGAAATTAAATTTAAAAAGACACACACACACACACAAATGGTATCAAAGCTAATTGTTTATATAGAAAATCGTAAAATGGTATAGGCGGCAATATATGGTATAAGTGCAAATAAATTTGTGAAGAAAAAGATTCCAAACTAGATATATAACTCCAATAAATTATGTTTTATTTTATTTTTGAAAGCTTTAAAGCTTTCATGTTTTAGATCCTCACTTATTAAGTTCCATATCGTTGCCCCTCTATATCGCATGTTGAATTTACCATAATTTGTTCTCACAGGCGCTATATAATATGATGTCTTTGCAGCTAATCTGGTGTTATAATTGTGTTTAGATGACACTAGGTCAAAAAAGTTGTCAAATCTTGAAGGAAGCAAATTATGGTGAAACTCAAACATGAAGGTACAATTAAATAGGTGGATGAGATCCACAAATTTTAATATTTTAAAGCACTAAAGAGAGGATTTGAGTGTTCGTCTGGTTTAGAGAAAGTTATTCTCCTGAGTGCCTTTTTTTGAAGAACGTGCAGTACGAAAACAATAGAGCTATACTATAATTGGTGCAAACAGGGTACAGGTTTCGAGCGGTACTGTATTACTCCGCAAGTGATGAATTCCTGGTCACGTTTGAGATTCTCAATTAGAAAACAAAGAATTTGAAGGAGAATTTAAATTGTCATCAGGAGACACTTACGACGTTATTGCACACAGCCCTTCCTATGGTAATCACTGGTAGTATAGTTGATTATATCCATGTTAGCCTGCTAGTGGACTCTTATGTTTTTTTTTTTGCTACTTTGTTTTCGGATTGGGCTACCTGTGTCGCGCGGTCAAAATGGGACGAGGAGGGGAAACAATAACCTAGGTTGAATAACTCACGTTGAAAAAAGTTACCTAGGTTGACAAAAACGATCTGAAAATCTGACCTGTAACATATACACCAACGGCTTTCTCTACATGCAATTCATGCCTTCATGTACAAATGTAGTTTCACTCCCTTATTTATACACAACACTCTAAACTCCTGATAAAGCCGTAATAATGAGCCTTTTGCTGTAATCCAATCACGTGGTTGTACTGGATGGGAAATAATCTGACTTCATACTTGTACAAATACTTTAAATAAACATGTATAGTGTTATTTGTAAAACCTATATGTAAATGCTATTTTCCACCTCCAGTCGATTGTCGATCTTTCTAAAACAGTGTTTTGAAGATTGTTTGCCATCCAGTACAGCCTTTCCCATGGGATCACGAGCTCAATTCATTCATTATTGAAGTCATATATCAGCACGTGACTGTTTCCTGCAAAAAGACTTATTAGCGGCTAAACTATAGAATACAGGGCCACATGCTGCTGTGCTGGGAGATATTCCATACTCTTTCATAAAATAGCACAACAGTTTTTTTTAGTCTCCCTCGTATAGATTAGAAGAACAAGGATGTGGCCGGGATTTGAACCTGTGGCCTCCCACACACAATTGGGAGCCTATCACTATTCTAACCAGTAACAAATAAAGAAGCCTTCGCCATGTTTTATACTATCACAAAACACGGCAAACCATGTTATATACTTTTTAGCCAATCAGAGCGCACGTACTGTCGTATCTATATTATAATCCCTCCTGTGAATGCAACTCTGCTGGCCGAGTGGCCAGTGAGAGTAAGGGCATGGGCATGATGGGGAAAATGAGCTCAATCCCAATAATATTCCCTTTTTTTGACCTCAGACTTTCCCAAACAGGGTTGCCTGTTCAGAAGGCTATATAATTAACAAAATCAAATGAAATTTCAGCCAAAAACGATATGCGGTAGTGTGATTTCCCGTATGTGAAAGCGTTTTTGTAGACCTGTCAGCTAAATAGTAGTACCTATTTTACGAATAATTGATCAATCTGGAGTTCATATTTTTACTGGCTCGGTCAGCTCGTTGACTAAACATGTAAGCAAAGTCACTAATGAGCCATCAAGCCAATGGCTCACCAGTTGGTATTCTGGATCGAGGTATACTAACATGAACACTCATGATGGTAAACTGCATGACAGCGCCACAATAGCAGTCCCCTGTGAAGCGTATTTCATTTTATACATTAGAATTTGCACTACATAAATGACTTTACTGTATGTGATGCCATTTTTCAGACTTCTTTACACATTAGCACTGAACGCAACTTTCATCAGTCAGCTATGGACACACATACTAGCTGCTACAGTCACAACTGGAACAGGGTAAGTAACACCATTATTGCACGGTTTCTACCACAAGAATATGTTTTCCTGTAGGGCAAATGTAATTTGAGCTCTTTGAAAAATCTCACGAGTTCAAACTAATCCAGAATTGCACGAGAAAGCCATATGTTTACTTGTTAATAATATTCATCCACACATTTGTGCTTTTTTCTTGTTAAAGCATTTTGTTTCAGTTTTTCAATTTATTCCTACTAAAAATGTGGAAATGTCTCCATGTTATTGCCCTACATTGTTACAAAAGTTTTGGAAAGACTGCCGGCTCCTAGTCAATCCAATTTATGAGTTCTGATTCGATAAATTTTGCTGACATCTGAGGTATTACATGATTTGATTCGATTTGAGACATTTTGATCAGAGCCTGATCACAGGAGTACAAACAATAGGACTCAAGGTCTCTTCTGGGCCTGCCTCCGTCAGTGGACCTACGCTTTTACGTCCTTATCCGAGAAGACGTGAAGGTCTAACCATTTGCAGTTGTTTTCACTGGCACGGCCATTACATGTACATGATTTGACCCTGGTGGTCATCATAAAAAATATAACTGCTCTAAGCCAATCAAATTCGAGAAATCGTCCCCACTCCGGATTCTGATTGGTTGATTCACCTGCAAATATCTGATTGCACGTAAAGGTCTGAGCATACGCATTCGTGATACATAAATTCAATATTTGCTGCAAGTAACGGTCTGAAACAAGGCAGATCGATTTTCAGAGCTCATTCAAAAGTTCCATTTTCGAATCTCTGTAGGTAAAGTTATATTTCTGCATTGGCAAATCACTGACAGCTTGCCACAAACAAGTTATGATATTTTGCTCAGCCTCGTCCTGTACTTAACAACAACAACGATTTATTCACACTTTATACATACTAAATATTTATATTAGAATTAAAATATTAAAATTGACAAGAAAGAGTGCTGGGATGCCAGAAGTAGCTTGAATAAAACTAATCGAGTCTGGCTCCCAAATAATGTAATAGATTATATATGAAATTTATGGTCAGACAAGAAAACATGAACAAACAAACAGACAAGGTATAGTGAGTAACTATTTACATCTCTACTATACAAGTCGGAGGGAAAACAGAAAACGCATACAAGCTGACAGGAAGATCTAAAATTGTAGTTCGATTACTATAAGACTAACATTGAGTCAAAATCTGTTTTTAAGATTTCTTTTATATAAATTTCTGTTATGTAGTTTCTTGATATGTTCGCAAATTGATTTCCAGATCATAACACTTATTACATAACATTTAGTACTTATTATTAAGGTTAATACCCTATGCTGTGTGTTTCCAGGAAGGCGATCCCCTTGCTACAGATGATCTATCGCGGTCAGAACCTGACCATGTCCGAGGCAGCCCGTGTTATCCCAATGCTATCAGTATTCTGCTCCCTGTTCAGTCATTCGCTGTTTTCTATACACGACCAAGAATTCCATGGGGAAGACAGAAAAATAGGTAAGGATAAGTGACGATTAAAAAGATCTGTGAGACGCAATGTGTCGTTACGAAAATTCCATGCTATTATTTAGGTGAGGAGAATGTGTGCCAGAATAAGCTATTAAAAGGGACCTTGGGCATCGAGAACATAGACGCCCAGGATGTTTGTACGGAGTGAGCTTGCATGATTTAATCTTCTGCGCATGTCACATTCCACAGCAGAACATCGCCAAACGGCATCCCGGGTGTGAATATCGTTGGACGACGTCACGCCTGAACAAAATGGTGTTGTGTGACTTAGAGCGTTCATTTTATAGCAATTTTGAAACAGTATAAAAAATGTAGTACTAGACAGTCAGTGAGTAAACGCTACCTTGTGTGACACTGGGATGGGCGTCCTTGCGTGAGATACAGTATTACATTATTGCCTTATGCGTGACTAACTTATTTGCATGACTTGTGTTATTTCATTAAAATGTCGGCTCTTTATTTTCTTTAGGGAACTCCATAATGCCATTCACCTTACACGAGTTAATCCCAATGAGTTGTGCGTTGCGTGACGTTGTAATTGGCGTGACGGAAGTAATCTATCCCGATAGTAGTCACGCAGCATTTAGAGATCACTACATAAACGCGATGAAGAGTGTGGGTGCACGTTGCGCTCTAATGAAGGCCGAGGAATTCTATCCACAAAGAAAATGGATTCAGTTACTCAGGGTATGTACGTATTTTGGTGTCAGAAGTCAGTTTTAGGTCACTAGGTACCAGTCTCCCAATACGCGGCCAACTTGAAAATGCTCTCACAGGCTCGGCACCGCGGCAAAACGTTATGCTCCGCTGGCCGAAAGAACGAAGGCTCTGGTTTCAAATACAAGTTTCCGAGGTCTTAAACTTTTTTAGTAAATAATTTTATAACTTAGTAAACTCACAGTGAATTACAAATTAAGAAAACTTAAACCTGTTGATGTCTTAGGTTTAGCTTTTAAGTAGTTTTCTTGTTTTTCGCGAAACATTTCATGTAAATATGCGTACGTACGTAAAACTAAAAACACCGGTGATGGCCTCTGGTTACTTTTAGTTTTGGCGGGAAACTGGGGCGGACGCGCGCGCTGAGCTCGTCAAAACCCATGCACATGACGTTTTGTGTGCACAGGCTCAACCTCTTGTTGTATCCATCAACAGGATGTTACTCATTTGGTAAAACAGCTCCACTCACGAGACACCAGGCGGCAGTTTTGTCCAGACAAACACTGGCTGTCTCCAAAAATTCACATCGACCCAAACCAGGTACAAAACAACAAGAACAGAGTTAACTTTTCTGAGGTTTTTCGGGGAAGTTTGATTTGGGTTAGCTGTGGTGCGTACTCAACGTGTAGGTATAGTCCAATAGTTCACTTACGATATAAGCTTCACTTGTCATGCACAGGTTTCATTTTGAGGCTCCAGGGTAAATTGATTTTTTTTTTTCTCTTTTCACTGAATCGCTAAGCAATATACCCCAAAGTCTCGTACTGAAACCTTTGTGCGTGACAAGTGAAGCATATATCAAAAGTAGGCTATTTGTAGCTCTTGATTCCAGCCATTTTGCAAGGTAACCAAGCCTTTGGTGTCACCGAGGCTGGAGTCGAGACAGCTTAGTTTGAGACTTGTATCTAGTTAGCATGATAATCAAAATCTATCCATATTCATAGCAAGAGGGTTCGTATCAGTGTAGGTCCGTGCGAGGCTAAGGCTTCTTTGCCTTTCAATTAAGAACTACGAATTGGACTATTAGGAAGTATTTGAGGTCTAAAAACTATAACAAAAACCGTGTGCGATCCTGCTAAACGTTGGATCTAAAAACAGATCTTAATCAGGGAAAAGAAGAAAATAAAACAATACATGCCCGAACGAAATAGAAATACCAAACAACCTTTTATAGAGTGATTGTGTGCCACAGGTAATCCAAGATCAAAATTATGTCATATAAAACGACACCTGTATAACAGTTTTCCTATATTGTATACTTATCTCCATTTCTTAATTCATTTTCCTCCAGATAAGAATCGATGGTTTCTTTGAAGAGGAAGGTTAGTAATGAGGCGCTCCTAAGGACACGAATCGCTCAATAGACTTCAAACCTAACCTCTAACCCAAACCGTAAAACTTACCTTAACCATTTCAAAACCAAGTTCCAAGGTAAACGACGAGTTCTCGCTGACCTAGGGCTAGTGTTCACAGGTAAACAAGAAGAGAAAAAATAGTAGAGGGAGAACAATCTGGGCATCGAACCCATACCCTTCTGTGAATAAAGCGATTGTGATAACCTCAGTCTACACTAAGCGACATCCACCCTCAAAGTGTGACACATTTTCAGGTCTGCTTGATTAGTGCCCAGTCGTCTAGCAGCCAAGAGTGGTTTGGGTATCTGTTGAAGAATAGGCCATTTTGACGATGTTGCGCGCGCAGCTAGAACAATGGCTATCTGTTTTAAATATCAAAAGGCTGGTGAACCAGAACGAGTCTTAGCAGCTCGCGTCTATTGTTCTACTGATGCATGCGCAACATCGTCAAAATGACCCATGGGCCTTTTTCAGGATTGCAATCACGTGGTTGTACTGGGTGGCAAAACAATCTGACTTCATTTTTGAAGGCACTTGTACGAGATCGGTAGTGTTATTAGCAAAACCTGTTTGTTATGCCATTTCCACCTTCTATCGAATGTCGAGCTTTCTAAAACAGCGGTTTGAAGTTTGACTGCCATCCAGAAAAGCCTTTCCCATGGGATTACGAGAGCAATTCATTGGCTATTGAAATGATATATCAGCACGTGACTGTTTCCTGCAAAAGGTCTATTCCTGTCATTAGGAACTCATTTAGTAATGTGCTGGTCACATCCTAGTCGACGTTGCTTTGCTTGTGGATTTATTTGGCTATTTTTGTCAACCAGGTGGGGTGGAGGGTGTCGTTCAGCTCGGTATGTCATCAGTAACAGCCAGGAACATGTCCATCTTGCAACACATCCCATTTGTTGTCCCATTCAAAGACAGAGTCAAGGTTAGTGACCCTCTTCTGTTCACGGCTGGATACAACTAAAAGAGAACCTCCACTGAAAAATAACGTTTGCTCTCAAATGTTCCTTATGGATACCTAAATCTACTGCTGTGTTTGTCTCCTGTACATTGTACTCTAGATGTGGGATTGTGAGTTATGGACTGATTTTCCTGTCGATAAGACTCGTTTGAATCTCCCGCGCACCGCTATCTTGGATCTTATGACGTCACATGGTTGTCTCTATTGTTAGAAATCAATAGCGATTGTTGTGAACAAAAGAGCACTAGATTTAGCCATTCATAAGGAACATTTTAGAGCAAATATTGTTTTACATTGGAGGTTCCCTTTAAAACACGAATTTGTGAGTTGTAACTTCGCATTTCAAAGTCAAGTTATTTCATTTAACGTTGACAACACGTCTTGTCACACCGATCAGACTCATTAAAGAGACTATGTCAAACTCCAAATGATAAACTTTCTCATGACGAAAGACGCAAATAACTACTCAGATTAGCAGAGTGTATTTTCCAGGTTACTGGACCAAACGGCCTCGTAGCCAGGCGCTTTTGGTGAAAGGAGAGAGATTGGGCGCGACAGAGCTGAATAACTAGGGCGCATGCGCGAGCTGATGCGTAAATTGGCGGGAATTGTACTGAAAACACTATCTGTTGGCGTCAATCTTTCGTGTTTGAAGACAATTTTATCCCAGTGGGCAAAACGTAAACTACATTGTCCAAAACATATGTTGTTTCTCAGTTTCTGGAGGAAATGGTCTGAGTATTTGAATCTTATCTTTCCAGCAAAACTCTTATATTTCGCAGACAACATGAAGGTACTCGCTAAATTTTGAAATTTTCGCCATTTTTGTATACGCTGCAGTCGTCCCTAGTCTACGCGCGTCACGTTATTCAGTAAATGGGGTCTGGGTACGAGATTGTTATTCAGCGCTGTCATGGGGCGCAAGAGAGTAGCCTTTGTCTTTGCGCGCTTTCTTCATCCTTCCCATGCTCCCTTGCTTTCTCATTTCCATGAAATGCGCCTTGGTACGAGGCAGTGGGCAAAATGTGACACTGCTTTGATGAAGGATGGCATAGATTCGAGTGGATAAAAAATACTGCTTTTAAGAGAAATTTACAGCTGTTTGAAATCAATTCACTGTAACCGAAATAAAGTTTCTAATAAGCTTTTGTAATCTACTCTAATATTTGCCATCCCCTAACGAAAACATGTGAAAAGCATATCAGGACATTCACGTGGTATTTCTCTTCTTTCTCAGGATATCAGTCATAGAAACTGAGAACGAGTAGTCTAATTGTTTTTGTATAAACCAACTAGTTGATCAATCTTAAACCGATTTTGATTTGATTTGGTGGCCATTGTTTTGTTTTTGGAAACCTGCTTTGTCAGGGTCGATATCAGTGTAGTAAAGCCGTGAATAAAATCTGTATCAACAATGAAGTGATACGATATCACGTCACGGGTTGTATTGCCCAATAAAATTTCCCGTAATAAAGTACTTAGACCAATCATATTGCTTGTATTATTTATTGCTGAAAGAAGACTCGCTCGTTCGTAATATGGCATTTAAAACTCGTGAATGAAAACGATATCAAGCTCTTAACATGTATGAATACTATGGTTAATACTGCTGGTTTTCATATAGTTGCTACAGCGTATTATCAGTAAGGATCGTCAGGAAGCCCAAGGTGATCTACATAACTTCATGATTGGACCGTGTATTGACGTCACAATCCACAGGAGCTTCCTGTACCAGGATGCCTTTGAACATCTGAGTGAAGATCGAGGTAAATACGCCACTCAGAATAGATCATAGAATTGTACAGAACATTTGAGAATTTCTCTTGCATGGATGAAGTGAAGAACATGGCACGCAGGCTGGAGGATAATATACGATAAACAGGGTGAAACACGTGCTCTGATTGGACGATAGCTATGATCTATTAGAGTACAGATGCACAGATGACGTCACAAGGTCATGCGCACTCTAATTTATTGGCAAAGTTCGCTAATTATTTTATACATTTTAATAAACTTGCGTTTGTTGATACTCTTACTGTATTTAGTAACACTAAAAGAAAATACAGGGACTCCTGTGGTATTCAGAAAAGGAGAGATTGGGGCGATCGAAAGGATATCCCCTCCCTTCCTCTGCTCAATCTCCCTCTTCTACCATACCACAGGAAGCCATCTCCAAAGAGATGACTCGACAGCGAAGGAGTCTGTTTTTAAATCGATTTTGTAGTTTGATAAATGAATCAACTAAATACGGTCAGAAAAGTGAAGAACGAACACAAAGGGCATACTATTTCCTTTTTTTCTCAGCTCCAAACCTGAAGCAGCGAGTGCGAGTAAGACTAATTAATAACCAAGGACTGGAGGAGGCTGGTGTGGATGGCGGTGGGCTGTTTAGGTCAGACTTGTAACCACATAGAGCAGTTTTCGATTGAGTTTCAAAAGTTGTGAGTGATTGCTTTGGTTTGGCGTTTGCTTAGCTTTCCTATTGGCTGTGAGAAATGTTTTGTAATAGTCATTTTAGCGATATCGACGATTGCGCTAACTTTTTCTTGTGATTAGTTCAAGTAAAACCAGTCATGAGGCACTTCATTTCGTGATTGGCTCATTGCGTTTTTACATGCTCCCGTGATTGGCTCTGTATGGGTTTACGCCACTCAATCGAAAACCGGTCTATCGGGTTCTATGCTGGTTTTACTGAAAAGCGGGTGAATAAACTACTGCAATTTTCTTCTCCAAGGGAGTTACGTACAGTAATTAATTGTTTTATGTTTCATCTAAAACAGGGAGTTTCTTAATGAATTACTGAAAGCCGGATTCAATCCTAATATCGGGTTCTTCAAGTCGACTTACGAACGACTTCTTCATCCGAATCCACAGGTATTGACGAAACTTTATGTCCTTCTTTATCCCCAGTATTAACGATATATAAGTAAGATTAAATTGCAGAAATAGCTACTATACGCTTATGGGAGGCAAGAGTGGCCGAGTGGTGTGAGCACTCACCTCAGGAGCCTGGGTTCGATTCCCTGACCCAGCGTCATGGGAGTTTTGTTTGTTGGTATCTTACCCTTGCTCCGAGGGTTTTTCTCTGGATTCTCCGGTCCCCCCCCCCCTCCTCAAAAACCAACTTGGTAACAACTACCTGTATCTTCGACGCAAAAATAAACCGTTTTGCGTTTTTTGACAATTGAATCTGGATAAGAATGTACATTTCATTCATTTTTTGTGTAACTTCCCTTTTTCTTCCAGGCTCACCTGTGTGCCTCAAATTACCTTCAACATTTTAGATTTCTTGGCAGAATGTTAGGAAAGGTGAGTAATACTGATTAAACGATCCTTACAAAAAGCGTAAGTTCCTTTCATTCTTCTCTATGTAGAACCGTGTAACAAAATTGCAAGAAGCCTTCGCAATGCATCGCACACGTGGCGGTCAAACGTCTGAGAGCATGCGCGTGAAAGCACGTCCGGATGCGTTTCAACATGGCGGATAAGCAGCAAACTTGGTCACGTGGTTATAGTGGCAAGGCGTGAATTTGTATTTGATTAAAATCTATAACAGCGGTTTTCCATTGAGCGTCTAAAGTAACAAGTGATTGCTTTGGTTGTGCGTTTGCTTAGCTTTTCTATTGGCTGGGAAACATGTTTCGTAATTATCACTGAGCCAGTCAAGTTCTACAGACTTTTTACACAGTTCTTCTAAGAGTGTTAATAGTTCGATTTTTCCAGTGATTGTTTTGGCCTGTTACGCAATCAATTTTCATTTTAGAGAGATAACTAAGACTCGTCCCCAGTCCACCGTACCGAGAAAGATGGCGGCTGTACATTGGACCACAATCCCTTGCGACCCTAACACAGTCAAAATGACACGTAGCAATCCTCTATTCTCTTCAATGACAGTGTATTGGCAACAGTTCTTGTAGATTTGCCACAAGTCGACCTCTATGCATATGTGTTCCTTGAAGGATTTTGAATCGTGTTTCCCGTCAAAAGGTGTCGTAAACATGAGGTATCGCTTCTTTCAACGCGCCTTTCACTGATCGCACGCTGTTACAGAACGTATGACGCGGGGAGGAAGTGTTGGCTTATTTTTGATTGACAGTTTCCATGTAAAGTTGACTGTGATTGGTTGAAGTTATAATTTATTCAGCGACCCGTTTTTGGGTCGCCAAATTTGGCGGGATGCAAGTTGGAAAAGTCGTTCGTGCGCGCGTACCTAAAAAAAAAAACGTGCCGAAGGACTTCGTAAAAGTCTACAGTTCTCGTTCTGACTTCTTTTTGGGATCGATAAACTCTACCACGATTTTATGAGGGATTTAAAGATTTCCCGCGCAGAGGATTGTGGCTAAAAGTACAAACCACTATTTTTCTGTACGATGGATTGTACTTTATCTCGTGATTGGTTCAAGTAAAACCAACCACAAATTACTTCAGTACGTGATTGGCTCATTACGTTTTACTTCCTCTCGTGATTGAGTCTGTAATTTTGGTGTTACGACATTCAATCGAAAATGTTCTAAAGTTTAGATTTGTAGCGCTGGCTTTGTTTATCATCAACAGTCCATACTTTCCATACATTTTTGACCTTACCGAATACTTCCCCTCGCTACACAGGTACGAGGTGATAGGTAAAGTGAGCTTTTAATATTGCGCTACTTTAGTAAATAAATAAAACGCTAATCTGTTATTCCAGAGTTTATTTATGACTCTCAATCGTTTTACTTGCATCAATTACCAAAGTAGCGGAATTTTTGTAGCTCGTTTTACCAATCGCTTCGTTTTTGTGTAGCGCGGGAAAAGTATTCGGTAACGTCTATTGGCAATCTCGTACCCAGACCCTATTGTTTCTTACTGCGCATGCTCGAAGAAAACATGAGCATGCGCAGTAAGAAACACATGGGGTCTGGGTACGAGATTGGTCTTTTGGCCTGTGCTTTCTTCACCATACGCACACATGCGTACAACAAACCGCTGTGAGGTGTGAACGTCAGTGGTTTGCCAACAAAGTGGGGGTACTGTGTATTATGTTAGAAGAATAACTTACTAGCTTCAAATATTACTGAAGGCAACCTTTTCCAGTATGAAGTATGGCTAAAATAAATATAGAAAAGTAGGAAAAGTAAAATTTAATAGTTTATCAGTGGTATAAAGTCTCATTATTTAAAGTAATTTATGATTTTTGATAACTTCCCAAATGATTGATAAGGGCTCTGGAGAAAACCCTACAACCCTGTTGCATTGCCTTGTCGACTACATTTTTGTTATGTTTGCTACATGCAGGCGATCTACGAGAACATGTTGGTAGAGCTGCCATTCGCAAGTTTCTTCCTGTGCAAGTTGCTGGGTAGACATGGTACGGATGTTGATATACATAACCTGGAGTCACTGGATCCTGAAGTCTACAGGTAAGAACTGCTGCTGGTCATACTATATGTCCATCTGGGATATATAACAATAACTCCCTTGTGGCGAGGAGATATACAGCTATTTCAAAAAAGGTGTCTCGGACAAACAACATTCCCAGCCCGCAATGGATTGTGGTTAACTGTTCAGCTGTGCGCAACGCACGTGTAGATAGTATAAACCTATTTGTGGTATTGAAATATAAATCAGGCATCCCAGACCTCCTATATTTCCTATATATCCTATAATTTGTATAGGATCCTATAAAGAGCCTATATTTCAAGAAATCCTCCTATATTTCCTATAAATAGGATGTATGCTGAGTGATACATTTATATTTTGCACTTTTTAGCATTTTTGTTGTGAATTAACAAAAGCAAAATTCTTTCCTATCAATAAAAAAAAAACAGGTTTGATCAAACACATTAAAAGTTCACATGTTTTAAAAATTGTGTGTTTATTGTTTACTATTTATTGTTTGAAAGCTATTTTAGCTCCTATAAAGTGCCTATATTTTGGAAAAAAATCCTATATTTTCCTATATTTAGAACTTGCACAGCCTATATTTCCTATCAAATTTGTCCAAAAAGTGGCTGAGATGTATGATAAATACAATAACCTATTTGTGGCGTCGAAATATGCCCTGATATTTCGGAACTGTGAGCTTTGAGGATCAGATAATGTCCAAGGACAAATATCAGGGCATATTTCGACGCCACAATGTATGTTATTATCATCCTTCAAAAAATTTTTTTATACGCTCACAGGGGGTGTATTCGCTGATATTCCCCGCTCGCGGAGAGAAAATATCGTGTCACGTGACGCATTCAACCAATCACGCGCGAGAGAAAATATTTGATGAGTTATAAGCCCTGATATTTGTCCGCCGGATGTTACCTATTCTGAGAAGCGAAAGTTTCCGAGGGTGAAGCTCGAGGAAAATTGTGAATTTCGAGGATCAAATAATGTTCAAGAACTAATATCAGTTCGTATTTCAACGTTATTGTCAAATATTTACTGGAGCCCTTGCGCTGATAACACATTGTTATTCATAGAAATTTACTCTTCCTAAAAACATACGAGGGAAATGTCGAGGATCTGGCGCTTAACTTCACAGTGGTAAACAACGAGTTTGGAGAAACTCAGGTAAAGTAAAGAATATTTTTGGATTTTTATATACATTTTATGATTGGTCTTACATTGGTTTTGTAATTGGGCGTACTGTATAATCAACATCATCTTCGTGGTCATTATCATCTTTACTATCATTGTTATCGACATCATCATCGTCATTAATTATTTATATTAAATAATTAATTATATTATCATTATTATCGTTGTTATTAATATCATCATCATAAATAATAATAAAAAGATATAAAAATAAAAATAAATATTTAATATGCATAGGTAAAGTACTTATCTGTGTTACAATTGATATGGTGTTATGTTAAGTTTAACTAAATATAATTTGAATGCGCCTACAGCCACGAGGTGTACTTCCATTTATAAGCGTTTGCAGCATAGACCGATAAACCGAATGTTAGTTTAGACAGGACCAAAGACTTAAAGAGGAGATCTATTTCTTGACGATTGCAGCCCTCTTTCCATACATTTCTGATAACAAACAGGCATGTATTTGCCTCTTTAAGCTTCATCGTCATCGGAATGAGTATAATTACTGATCTCCATGCTGTCAACAGGTTGTGGAGTTATTACCTGGAGGGAAGGACATCGCCGTTACCAACAGCAACCGAATTTCGTACATTCACCTCGTGGCTGACTACAGACTCAACAAACAGGTTTGTCAGGTTTGAGATGTAGCGTGACCATTTCGGTTATGCTACCTTCGTACAGTGAAAGCTCTCCGAGTGATCACTAATAGATGCAACACCATCATATTATTCTACTATTCAACTATTCACTTGATGTCGAATCGATATTTGTGATTGGGAACCACCGGGAAATAACTCCAATGTGACGAGTTTTAATGGCATTGTTTTCATCAGATTCGTCCTCACTGTGTCGCCTTTCGTGCTGGTTTGTCTGGTGTTATAGACCTCGACTGGCTGAGAATGTTTGACTACAACGAGATTCAGGTAAGTATGCCGAATACAACATATCACTGCCAGGACACAAGGGCAGAATACCCCTCCATTTGGCCATTGACGAATTTCTCAAACTTTTCCGATACAAACCTTCTAAAACCTAACCCCAAAATGAATATAAACTCAACTATTTTCTACCCCAAATCATTCATAGAACGAGTCTAAATACACACGAACTAAAATGAGTAAGATGCGGGAAACTGGATTCGGGAAGATTTGGGGGAAATAATAACAGGAAAACTGAGAAACATTCATGTCGAAGCTGAACACCTGAAAATATGGCTTGTGCCATAGATATTGGGATCTTAATAATTTAACAATTGTATTGTGCCACACCCCATCTTCACAATATCACTAATCTTAGTATACTCTTTAAAGTGACAGCATTCAACCAATAATCCTCAAATAGGTCGCATTTGTTAGATAAATGCAACAGTGACCAACTGTACTACAGTCAAACCTGTATTTAAGTAGCCACCCTTGAGGAATGGGTTAATGGCCGCTTAATACAGGGCCGCTAAAAATGAACTTTGGTGTGGTCAAATTCTCATTTTATTGAAGTATAAATACTGCAATAACTAACGCGTAGCCACGTGTTGAATGCAAACAGTGCCTCGTGCTATGATTGCAATAAATGTAGTATCTATGTGTTGCCGTGCGGTCTCGGCTCCATTTTAGCTCGGGCTTAGATTATTTCCATTCATCGGTTCCAGTTGGTGAGAAAAATGCCACATAAAATTTAGGCTGGCCGTTTAATACAGGTTAAAATAATAAGACGTCTGTGACTGCATGTAGGTGGCCGTGCATGGCTGCTTAATAGAGGTGATTGTTTAATAGAGGTAGTGTTTACAGTATCTTACTGAGTAAAGATAACCGGCCGCTAAATAGAGGGTGACCGCTTAAAACAGGGCCGCTTAAAACAGGTTTGACTGTATATTCCTTTGGTATAAGATTTGCCGTTTTTTTAATAAGCTCTGTTTTTGCAGGTCCTCATCTCCGGTGCTCCAGTTCCTGTCGACTTGGACGATTTGAGACGAAATACTAACTACTCTGGTAAGAACAAACTACGCTCATCAACGGAGAACTAGTGTGTGTAAAAACTAGTAAGTGTAGGCTGTTAACCGTATGACGTCATAAGATCCAAGATGGCGTTGCCCGGGAATTTAAAATACGTTTTATGGGGAGGAACATCGGTCCATAACTGACATCTAGTGTACAGTTTACAGGAGGAAAACAGCATTACGATAGGTATCCATAAACATTTGAGAGCAACCATTGTTTTTCAGTGGAGGTTCGCTAACATACTAAACACATTCGTCTAACTCATGTGGGATGTTGTTTTGTTGTTTAGGTGGCTACACAGAGGACCACCCATGTATCAAGTCATTCTGGCACGTTGCCGAAGAGTTTAATGACACGCAGAAGCGACAACTGCTGAGGTTCGTCACGAGCTGTTCAAGACCACCATTACTAGGTTTCAAAGTAAGAAACTGTGGAGTAAAATAGTGTAAATGTTGTCACAAATTAGACCACATGCCAAACCCACTGCAGTTCTGTGGTAGAAACATGAAATCGAGGTCAGTCGATCTGCTGTTTGAATTTTAGCCAACATTAAAAACATTGTGGCTTCAACGTAAGCGCTTCCTTACAATTTGTTTTGGTAAGTGTTCCTAAGGTTTACAGTGTGACTATTGGGCTCAATCCTGGTTTCTGGGAAACTAACCCACCCATCCCTCCCTTAGACATGCATCGTTCTATTGATGTTTAACCATTAAAGGTTAGGGTGAAGTGTGGGGGAGGGGTGGGGGTGACCCAGAAACCGTGGTTGATCCGACTACTGTAACTGGAGCACTTAAACAACGAGAACTAAACACATTGCAAAACGAAAATAAAGCATTCCAAAGTATACATGTATACTCGACACTGATTGGCTCAAGTAACCATAAGTTGAAATGCTATTGTCTTATACTCGACACTGATTGGCTCAAGTAACCATAAGTTGAAATGCTATTGTCTTGTACTCGACACTGATTGGCTCAAGTAACCATAAGTTGAAATGCTATTGTCTTATACTCGACACTGATTGGCTCAAGTAACCATAAGTTGAAATGCTTTATTTTCGTTCTGCAATGTGATTGGTTATCGTTGTCTAAGTGGCCTCACACAGTAAAATGTTGAGATAAATTTAATACTATCATGGACCGACCAACCTTGCTCTCATGATTTGACTCAAAGACCCTGTAATGGGTTTGCATGTGGTCCAACAGATTATCACTAAGATCACTTGAACGGTTAGGTCGTAGTGTGCATGCTCATAGTGTCTCTAAGGTGCCGCGTATTACTCAATATTTATTCAATATTGTCATCAATACAGGACCTGTATCCGGCCTTCTGTGTGCACAGCGCTGGTAAGGAGGACCGCCTTCCAACAGCCAGTACTTGTATGAACCTACTGAAACTACCTGAATTCACCAACGATGATGTCATGAAGGAGCGGTTACTGTATGCCGTGGAGTCTGGGGCGGGCTTTGAACTAAGCTAGAACACAGTCTTCGTATTTTTTATGGCGTCGAGGCTTTTGTATCTTGGTTGTCAGAGGTGAAGACTGTCAGTTTGTGCACAATAAAATGTTAGGCTAGTTACTAGCTGGGAACACAGCCAACTGTGGAATTCCCTGTGCGGGATAATCCATTGATTCAGCTCAAAACCAAATGAAATTGATATTTCAAAATTTTCCTGGCGAGTACCAAATTCACTTTGTGATTGTTGCAAACTGGGGTATGTTTAAGGTTGAAAATGTTCATGTCACTCGAGCTCATTTTTGATCGAGTAACGTTATTTAACAATTAGACTACGAGCTCGAAGATTCTATCGACTGAAAGTTGACGAGATCGAGAAGTGCTATAGAAACTGAGAGCGAGGCGTCTAATTGTTGTAGTAGAAACTAACTAGTTGTTCATCTTAACCTAAAGCAAGAAGATAGTAAACCTGGTTTTTTGCTACCTACTATCTATCGTGAGTAGCTTAGCTAATCATATTTCAGGATTCGTGTTAGAACACCAGCTGGTTTCTACTAATTTACATGTAGACATCTGCAAACCGGTTAATAGTAGATGTTGATTCTAAAACAGCATGAAACTACGGTCAGTGGTTTACGAAATTTCAAAACTCACAGAGTTTTAGGTTCGAGTACGATTCTTGGCCTCACAATATCTCACTCGCAAGGACAATTAGACTACACAAGGACAATAGTAGAGATCTTCCAATTCTGCCAAACAATGCTGGAGAGGAGAAAAAAAAAACTATTTGTATGGTCATGTATCTTTTCAAATTATTCCTCGATTATGTAACATTGTACTCGTATTCGGACTCGAATCTAAAGGTCAGTCTATTGTCAAGATGAAGATAGAATAAAATATTTGAAATAGAATACCAACAGAGAAATCAAATACTTAGTACAGCATCAATCTCAAGTGCTATATT
Source organism: Actinernus sp. WN-2022 (assembly GCA_030867875.1). Classification (NCBI taxonomy): domain Eukaryota; kingdom Metazoa; phylum Cnidaria; class Anthozoa; order Actiniaria; family Actinernidae; genus Actinernus; species Actinernus sp. WN-2022. Next base: position 17,820,344 of record JAOWCC010001679.1, on the reverse strand, counting down.
TTAAGCTCCACCTGCGGATAAAACTATCTACTGCATAAGAAAGTTGTATTTATCTAATCGAAAAAAGAAAGAAAAAATCAGTTGTAAAATAAGAAATAGAATTTGATTAGAATTAAACGTAGCGAGTGTTTCAGCTAGATGTATAATGGTAGCGGTGGCGACTTTACCAACAACTGAAATGTTTAGGTGGAGAATGTATTGGAGGGGGGGGGGGGGGTAACTACTTAAATCGGGTACCTTTTCACTCCCAACTGTTTGACGTGTCGCCTGTCATTTTACCACAGTCCTTTGCGACAAATTTCGTAAATTATGTCTTAGAAAACACCGTTGCGATTTATCAGTTGTATGTTCAGAATGAGAAACAGCTGTACTACAAAGCGTGAAAGTGACAAAGGCTTGTTGCCAAAGTATTCAGTTTCGCCAGTGATTTTACAAGCCACACGCAAAGGAAGGTGATCAAATGATCGGGCCGCTATCTTTATCAATATTTTCTATTGACGTTTTCTTTGTTAATGTTTGTTTCGGTAACGAGTAGCAGCACGACAATGGCAGGACTATTAATTGCTGCAAGATACCCGAAATAACAATATTAAACATGAACAAAAGCCATGCAAGAATAAAATAGAAATTTAAGTTAAACATCTTTCCTCTATAAGTCATACTTCACTTACAGTGCGACTTCTGAAACCGGGGCCACTTAGACAACGAGAACCAATCACATTGCAGACTTAGACAACGAGAACCAATCACATTGCAGACTTAGACAACGAGAACCAATCACATTGCAGACTTAGACAACGAGAACCAATCACATTGCAGACTTAGACAACGAGAACCAATCACATTGCAGACTTAGACAACGAGAACCAATCACATTGCAGACTTAGACAACGAGAACCAATCACATTGCAGAACGAAAATAAATAATTTAAATGTACAAATACTAGCATATCCATGCGATTTTCTTCATTCCAAAGACTTTGACTTCAGATCTGGTCGACCAAATTCGCCTTTTGCCGGATCGAAACTCAAGCAAGTTGAAATGCTATTGTCTTGTACTCGATACTGATTGGCTCAAGTAACCGTAAGTTTGGATGCTTTGTTTTCGTTCTGCAATGTGATTGGTTCTCGTTGTCTAAGTGGCCCCGGTTACAGTAGTCACAGTAGATGGTTCAGGATGTTCTGCAACACTAATGCACACTCTAGGTCTTGACAAGCTGTGTTCTTTCTGCTCGAGCGTGCAATTATAAGGCCTGTGTCAGACGGCGAACTGTTCACTTGCCGAATTCAATGCTAATCACTAACAATAGATTGAACTCATTAGCATAACGTTAGATTGAGCTCAGCTTTGGATTCAGTACTAATGAACAATAGATTGAGCTCATTATAATTGGATTCAGTACTAATGAACCATTATAGATAGAGCTGATTAGCATTGGATTCAGTACTAATGAACCATAACAATAGATAGAGCTGATTAGCATTGGATTCAGTACTAATGAACCATAACAATAGATTGAGCTGATTTGCATTGGATTCAGTACTAATGAACCATAACAATAGATTGAGCTCATTAGCATTGGATTCAGTACTAATGATCCATAACAATAGATAAGAGCTCATTAGCATTGGATTCAGTACTAATGATCCATAACAATAGATTGAGCTCATTAGCATTGGACTCGACGCATGAAAACAACGCCGTCTGAAACTGGCTTAAAAATAATTTATTTGTTATGAGCCATTAGCATTGGATTCAGTACTAATGATCCATAACAATAGATTGAGCTCATTAGCATTGGATTCGGTGGATGAAAACAACGCCGTCTGAAACGGGCTTAAAAATAATTTATTTGTTATAGCGACCTGCTTTTACTCCTCACACACTCCCCACTACATTAACTGTTTTGGACACACTACATTCGACGCACGGTTGATTTTTAAAAAAGTCAAGTGCGTTGAGCTCAATTCCTTAAGCAAATAAAATGGCGCGTACTTAGGATGCTCCCGTAGGTTATGTTATAAAACTGAATCAACGGAGTATGACTCTGCTGACTACAAGGCAAGTGGAACAGTGTGGCCTGCAAACGAGGACACATTGTTGCTGATTGATTATTCTTTTTTGAGCAAACGAGCGGGAAGCAAGAAAAATGTTTTGCTGCCTGGCTGAACAAACCAAGACACAATTCACAAGAAACAAAATTCAGGCGCATGCGCCTTAAACATGTTAGGAAGTTTGCGCGTGCGCAACATGTAGCGCAGCCCTGGGATCTAGTCAACATGGTTTCGGCGAGCAAACGGAGAAACATTTGTTGCGGAAAGCAAAACTTGCTTCTCAAAAGCAAAAATATTTCTGAAATGTTTTTTTCTTCTCGGAAGCCAGTTTTGTTTCCGCAAAGAAGGAAACATTTTGGGAAACACTAATTCACAAATGTCTCCCCAACAATGTTTGCACGTTTGCGCAGGCCTTTAGGCCTTGCAGAATTTTTTGGCGAGTTCGTCTTGATCTATTTCAATTAGCGCCTTGCCGAGTGCTTCGTAGGTACGGCCTTGGCTGGTGTTCCTCCAGTGCCAAAGCATCTGATACGCCTTTTCTGTGGGTGTCTGATGATTAACGTGGTCGCTCGCGATCCGTTCTATCTTGTATTCCTCTACGCCTAGTTCCCTGGCGAGACTCTTCCAGTCAGACAAACGCTGAGCCAGTCTGTTGATCACTCTGCTATCAAGTTCGTCTGTTCGCCATCCTGTGCCTTCAACTGTTGAATTGGAAGGAAATAGTTATCACAGTACGTGGGGAAACCGGTTGGTTGAAGTTTTGGGAAATGGAACAAAGTATTCCCTGTCAAACATGATTAGTATGAACAGACTTGTGGTATGAAAAGGATGATACTCTGCTAAACAAAAACACTCCAGGAGGTCTGGCTATAACCTTGCATACTTTAAAACAAAATATGCTCAATGAATTTACAGTACCTCTTTCATAGTTCACAGTGGCGCTCTGACTCAATTCAACACCTTCACCTGGTGAAGTGAAAAAAAATCATGCGTTCAATTTGTAGTGCTTCTCGTCGCGGGACTACAACTACTAGAATCATTTTCGAATATCTTCATCTCCCTTTTTGAATACAATACAAGGGCTAAATAGGCCTGTTTCGCAATAGACGCGATGTAAAAAAATCTTAAATATCAGGGAGGTGAAGACATTGAAACCACCAATACATCGAGTTGTGAATAGTCCATCTCATCGCTGGTATTTATGAATATTTAACGTCAAGACGAGGCTAGTGATGAGTAAATGCGTCTGCAGTCATCGCATCCAGCGGTAATTCTCGAATGCCAGGGGCGTAGCTAAACTTCACAGAGGAGAAACCTGAAGCAGTCTGTGGGACTGGTCTTGGCCGAGACGAACCATACATAAATGTGCATTACAGAGCGACCAATATTTACCAGAATCCTGGTAGAGGAATAATTGTCTTCGTGTTTAAAATTTACCCCAATAGACCAGTTGACGGTTCATCCGCAGTTGTTTAAATCCCTTTGTTTATTTGGCGAGCAGGCAGGGCCCGCCAGTTGAAACAAAAGACTTGAAAAACTGCGCATAAACCGTAAACCGGTCTATTCTTCGTAAATGTTTTCCTGTAACAAATTAATATATCATAAGGGACCGGACATTATTTAGCGGTAGGGGGGCTACTAGATCTGCATTGTGACTTGCCCATAAAATTGTGACCCTGCAGTTCTCTGGTTTCAAACCCCCCCCCCCCCCCCCCGTTTTGGATAAGCCTATAAATAAGCCATAATAAGTGTGCTTAATTAAAAGATTATGGTCCCCCTATAAAAGAGAAGCATATAAAAATTTGACCCCCCTAAATGGGAGCATAAAAAATCGTAAGCCCCCCTACACATCTAGTAGCAGACCTCCACCGCTAAATAATGTCCGGTCCCTAACGCATCAGTATAATATACGGAACACTGACAAATGCATGATCGACGAGGTGCAAAGTATAATAACGATTAATGTTTTGGGGCAATGTCCGTAACTCTGAAGCGGAACTGGACTAGTGACCCTTCTCACGGAGAATAAAAACCTTTGTTTTACCCCGTCTACCCTCGTTCTGAAAGTGCTCAGTTCGAGGCTAACCGCACAAATTCTATTGTTTCTATCCAACATAGCCGCCACGTGAGAAGGGTCAACACAAGTCACGCATAGGACTCTGGTAGTGACGTCACGACGCAAATACACGATCAGTTTTGTTAAAGAAAGTGAAGAAGGTATTTACTTGAATTCAACCTTGACCAAAAGTCGTTTCATACGTCTAAAAAACGATTTAATGCCAATTTGACAATAGATAGCCCAATAGATAGACAGAATAGACCACTTTCGATATAGTTCATTATATTGGGCTTAGGGTAAATGTAATGTTTTATCATCAAGAAAAGAATAATTTAATTTACCTCGGAGCCTCGTATTGAAGCCTTTGTGCGTGACAAGTGAACCATATATCGAAAGTGCGGCTATTTGTCAAAAATGGTAGGCTTTACATTCTAATTTAAAAATATTTAGTGCTGATAAATATCATACTTACAACTCGAAGTTTCTGTCTGTAGTTTTGATAAGTTGTCTTCAAGTGCAAGGGCAAGATACCCCTGCTCTGTTTCACGGAGAGCTTCACAAAACGCGTCAAACGCCTTATCTTCTTTCATGGGAAGAATTTCAACGATCTTGTTGACCCTTCCACTTCTTGATCCGCGCTCATTAATATCTTGTATATTTGCGTGATTGAATATTTCCGAGGTATAAAGATTCGTTGACACGGTTGGGTCTAAACTTTCTAAAAATGTCGTGGCTGTCTTCTGTATCGCCCTCCTGTGCAGTTTGGACATTGGTGCAGAAGCCATGTTGAAGGCGTCTTATCGACTTGAACGTCTTGGGTATCTTCTCTTTTTAAAACGTGTTTATCCTAATTAGAACGGCAATACACTATATTAACGAAACCTAACCATACTCATTGAACATCCCTTAATTGATACTTCACACCAAAATATTCAACCCTAACCCCACAACGCATCCTCGCTCTACAATTACCAATAATCAGTAAATGGCAAACACGCTTGAAATACCGATTATTGGTAATACTACGACAAATCCTAACCCGAACCCTAACCATCGGACGAGTTCGCGGGTAAACGAAGGGTTCTCTCACTAGAGCTAGGGTTCACAGGTAACAAGAAGAGAAGGTAAACGAGAGAAATATTTTTTTTGAGCACTCCTACTCGGGCTTGAACTCGTAGTCGTTTGCGTGTTGTGCTTGGCAGTGCAGGCGTCACGACCACTACACTAAGCGTGTCTACCGCCGTTCGGATTTGGACAATTGTTTATCTTTATCCTTGACTGGTTTTAAGAATGTCATTGTTTAATTTGTGTTCCAGAATTAGCGATTATTGATAATTGAAGAGCAAAAGCCAATTACTGATTATTGGTAATTCTAGAACGAGGATATGTTGCACTCCACCCCCCAAGTCCGATCCATTCCCAGTGCTTCTCGCCTTCGTTTTACTGAGGAGGCACTGGAAACGAGGATGTTCATGTTTTTCCAATTTCAAGTCTTTGGAGAATTGATTCTTAAAGTGCTTCATTTAGAAGTACAACTGAACCACAAAGAATTGAAATGATTCTAAACAACTACAGCAAAAATAATCAATTTCACAAACTTGAAATGGGGAAACTTTGCTTTTTAACGTGGTTTTATATTACGACTATCATCAACATCCTCCTCATCACCACCACCATTGCCATCATCTTCATCATCGTCATCAATATCATCACCACAACTATCATCATCATTGCCATCATCATTTTATCATGTAGACAATAAGCTGGACTGGTCTAAGCACGTTTCAGATGTTAGGAAAAGATTTGTTAACAAACTGTGCCTTCTCAAAAGAAGTCGCTTTTTACCAAGACATATGCTAATGGTCTATATTTTAGGGTAATACTACCATCGATCACGTACGCGTTACCAGTATGGGGAGGCTGTCCGAGTAAGGATCAATTTAATACACTAGAAATTTTGTATACTAGGGCAGCAAGAATTATCTGTAATTTTCCCCGCGATATGTATGTATTAAGTCAGGACGGGAATCACTCTTTGATATACATATAAACTGCACTTAGTTAAGTTTGTTTACAAAATGTATAATGACCAGGTTCCACCATCCATGTCCACTATAATAACGAAACGCAATAATAGTAGAGGTTTAAGAGGTAAATATAGAATTACTGTTCCAAGGTTTAACACCTATTATATGAAGCACTCCATTTCACATAGAGGTGCAATCGTCTGGAACGCTTTGGCCGATAATTATGACCCCTCAGCTAGTGTTAAGGCATTTTGTAACATGGCAAGAAAGGCTGAAGCACTGCATGACATTAACTTTAATAATGCAGTATCGGTACAAAAATTGCATAAGGGTAATGATGCTTTTATATTTTATTAATTGCGCTGTTACTCGTAGGATTTCGTATATAGTAATGTTATTATTCATTAATTTTAAACATAGATTTAGATTCATTTATAGTCAATATATACTTTAGTTATTTAGCAGGATTCCTCATATATAAATATTGTTGTTAAATATAGATTTTTAGGCAACATATTTTAGTACCAATTGATATATTAAGTTCTTTTACATTCTTCTGTTGTACACGACCCCACAAGCACTTGTGCTTTAAATATTTATCGTGTTTAAATAAAAGTTATTATTAATTATCAAAATTAAATTAGTATCACTTATTACCATTATTAATTTATCATCATTATTTAATTGGTATTATTATCGATAAATAAAGCAATATTCTTATTATAAAGATATATTGACTCTTTTATTATGACTAACTCTTACCATTATTACTGTTTATCAGTTTGTTGCACACTGCTACACAAGTGACAGCTAACATGACCTGAGGGAGCTGAGAATGTTCTCGTACAAAGTCGGGGTAACTTGCTTGGGGAAAGAGAAGCATGGCGAGGGCCCAACTAAACTAACTCGAACTTTCAAAATCCGCATATCATATTAATCAGCTTTTGATGGTGAGTGTTTGAAGCGGAACAGCGTTACTAAAACTGAATTTTAAATGAGGCGAGCCGAAAGAAAATACTGCTAAGTAATTATTACATAAATACATTCAGAAGCCTAAGCGCAAGTAGTTAGTGATAATAGATATAGTACTCAACTTATTCCAACGTGATTTGGTTATATTTTCCCCCATTGCATGCAGTTACAAAAAGAAGTCAAAATCTATTCCAGCTATTCCAGTGAGCTGTTGCGAATATGGAAGGCACACTGAAGAATTAGCGGTTCGGTGGACATAAAAGCCAAGTATTTTGTAAACAAATTACTGCATGACTCAGTTATCTAGAATGGAAATTTGCAGCTGAGTTTCCTTCTGGTCTTCTCAATTCTCTGAGATTCCCCGTAGTAGACTTCGATCTCACGTCGATGAGCGAAATAAGGTTAATTTTCATACTCAATCGAATGCATGATTAAGAAACTATTTCCGGGGTTTCTTGGAAACCACATACACATGATTTGTGTTCCGCAACAGCTCGCTTACTGACTATGGACCCTTTGCGCGTTATGTCATAGCCGCCATATTGGTGTAGATTCTTCGTTAGCTTCTTTTGTTCTGTACACCAACATGGCCGCCATGCCCTTTGTCATTTGAATCTCTGGGGATTGAGTGCAAACCATCTTTTCTTTATCCGATGAAGGTGTGGAAATGAAGCCTGGGATTACGATAGTGAAGACTTACCTGATTCAGTTACGGGTTGATCACACTCGCGGAGGTAGCCAGGTGACACACCGGAAATAGAGATCGATTGTCTGAAATGTGGAATAATTTATTCTTGGCGTGCAACCACGAGCTTGAAGAGAAATCACAACTACGTCTCTGGGCAAAATTTTGAAGCAGAAGAGCATTTCGTTTCAGAGTTATGAGAGGTTGTTAGTGTAAAAATATCATGCTCAAAGATAGACAGCGGTGTTCGTCGCTGGATCATCGAAGTATAATGTATTAGTTACAGTGGTGCTATTATGAATAATTATTGCATTATTGTTTCCGCAAGGTCATTTCTGTCGTCATGCCAGAATTCAACCAATGAAAACCGAGCCCACTGAATAATGAATACCACTCATGCATTATTATTCCTATAGAAAGAACATCGGTAGATAATATTCCGCCTTTATACGCTTCCGAACTTGTTTGTTGACGTAGAGCCTTGATTTCCTATACATTTTCCATTGATAAGTTGACTGAGTTTTAATTGCTTTACGGTGATAATAGTCACGGTCACGTATGGCGTGACTCAAGTCGGAAGTCATCCATGGGATTTGGATACCTTTGACGCGGGATCGTTTAATTGGAGCGTGGCGATTTGCTGTAGTAGTGAACAGATCATTCCAACACTTTACTGCTGAGTCAATATCAGGCATAGTATCGACTAAGAGACATTCGTATCTATAAATAGTTTATTTAGGAATGTGTCAGTCAGTCGTACTGCTGAATAGAGTGGAGAGGAACGGGTAGTGAAATCTCACTCCTCCCTATTTTTTCCAACATTTCTCCCTCCTCCCTAGCGAGTTTTAAAATTTCTCTCTAGAGCATGTATGTAGATCCCATTTTCTCCCTCCTCCCTGTATGCTAAATTCTTCCTTCTCCCTAGTTTTTCTGGACATTTAACCCTCCTCCCTGTTTTTTTTGTTTGCCAATTCTTCCTCCTCCCTGTTCTGTTCCTCCACCCTCTGAATAATATATGCTGGGCTCCTGACAATGTCTATGTGTGGTATAATATGATACAGCATATTATCCTAACTCAAAATGTGCCATGCCATATGTAGAAACCAGGAGCCCATTACCAGGAGCGCTCCTCTGTTATGGGTTGGGTCCCCAGCACAGGAGTAGATGAGGCTATTTTTAGATTCGAAATTCCCGCGAAAAGAGGTTGCCGCCATGTTGGTGCCCTTAAACAATAGATTCCTCGTTAGCTTCTTTTGTTGGGGTACCAACACTTGAATCTCTGGGGATTGAGTGAAAACCAGCAATTCGAATTCCCGCGTTGAAAGTGAGAAGAATGTTATCTGATTGGCTAAGAATAGCCTACTTTTGTTCTTTTTCGCGCGAAACGCAATGCTAAAAATAGCCTCATCTACCTCTGTGCTGGGGTACAGACACAGTGGGGAAGATGGACGCTCCTGGTAATGGGCTCCTGTAGAAACGTATTCCCCGACTAATGCAGTGGCACAGACCTCCTAGGACGATCGAGGTAAACAGTCCTTAAAGTGTTTATGAAACCAAATTTTGCATCTTTATTTTATTGCAGAATAATAAAGTTCATTCTTTTCTGATTATCAAGAGTATATTTATTTTTCAGTTCCGCCTTCGGAAAGGTCTCTTTTTCGCCATTCAAATTGACTACTTTATGCTAATAACTGTCCGGGGCCTGGATCCGAATGACGTCACTGTGAGGACTCGCAAGTGACAATCCCTTCATATGATCATGAAGGACGACACGCATTTTTACAAAAAAAATATAATAGAATAAAGCACAATACAATTCAATACAAAAAATGAAATACAGTAGAACGCAACACAATCCTTAACAAATAAAAGATGGTTCTCCTTGTTCTAGAAAAAAAATATTGCACGCTTGAGGTCCGTGAAAAACTGCGGATGCACGCGCAGAACACGAGTGCATTTAGCAACATTTCAAGACCTCGAAAGTACATGATTTTGTTATAGAACAAGGAGAACCATCTTTTATTTGTTTTATAATACAAACTTCAATCTAGACGAAGGAAAGTAAGCTATATAATTTTAAGAACTCACATAAAATCTAACTAAGCGAACTGACTACTTGTTAACAACATTTTTCGTCGCCGATTGGTTCAATTCTGACAGCTTGACATTGACGACTTGAAAGCTGGTTTCTTATTGGATGAAATAACCTGCTATAAAAAGAACATGTCGATTGATAAAAGTGAAAGACAGAAATTGCAAGACTGCCGGCCGCAAACGGGCTGTAAAATTGTCAACTGATCAAAACCGCCAGTTGCAGGAAACACAAAGTGCTTTCTTTTTACAATATATGGCCAGCACAGGAGAAGTTAATCTGCACATTGTGATAGTGTTGAAAATGCCTGATGGAAAAACATTCATAGAGATCAGAAAGCGCCGGTTTGTAGCGAAATTTTAATAGCGGCATCTGAAACTGAGTTACGTGAGTTCAGGTTCCCGACTGTTTTCTACAACAACTGCATCGTTCACACTGGCTATTTATTCTCTGGTCTTAAGAAGGATATTTTCATTATTCCAAGGAACAGTGTTTAACTGCTGCTCTGATGGCAGTGAGTTGCGTAGCTTTTGAGGCTCAGTTCGACCCGGGGGGGATCCCATATAAAAGGAGTAGGGATGCTCGTCGGACATTTTCGATTTGACCCCTACTGGAGGTACTAAAATGGGCGTGGCTCAAGCTTATTTTGACCCCTAAAAGGTACCGATAAAAACATGCCAACATTTTAAACTTTCGATGCCTTTTATTGCTATTAACATGTTGTATCATCAAGTACATTCTTTCTTGTTGTTTTCAAAAGCGCTGTCATTCTCTAGCATTCGGTGACACCCGACCCCTAAAAGGTACCGCTTTACATCGAAATGTCTGTGATTGATCGTGGATACCCTAAGTGGTACCAAACTCCTGATTTTGACCCCTAAAAGGTACGACGAGCATCCCGATGTACCCCTCACATTAGGGAGTCCACCCCCGGGAGTTCGACTATACGTTCGAAATTCTCTCTGAATTTAATGGCTAACGAGACCTGAAACAACCATGGGGGCTGATCAAAGCCAAGTCCCGGCTAATCCACAGATCGAATTGGAATTTAGCGTGTTGGTTTTTGGAGGGAGGCTAGGAAACCGGAGAACCCGGAGAAAAACCCTCGGAGCAAGGCCAAGGGCAAGGGCGAGAGACCAACAAACTGAACTCACATATGGCGCTGCGTCTGGGTTCTTTGCAAGTTTTATCGTCCGTTTTTCATTCACGAACATTCAGGATCCTCTTAAACGAATTTCTACAGGAAACCAGAGAAACCCTATATTTATATTGTATTCTTTGAAAGTACAGGAGTATTAAAGTTTAATCGTCGAGTTCTTGGTGAGTCATTTCTTGTACTTTTTGTAGTTGTACTATTGCTTTTCTCAACTTCAATGTCCATTGTATTTTGGCGTAGGATAAAGTTAAATACGGGAAGGAAACCAAGGCCACCAGTCACACAATATCTTCCACCTCCTCGCTTTCTTTTAGCTTTCTCTGAAACTTTCTCGCCGAGTCTGCCATGTTTGTAGTCATATAAACAGCGAGTCCTCACAGTGACGTCACGCAGCTCATTTGGCTGCGCGGCAAACGGGACAGTTTTTAGCATAAAGTAGTTAATTTGAATGGCGAAAAAGAGACCTTTCCGAAGGCGGAACTGAAAAATAAATATACTCTTGATAATCAGAAAAGAATGAACTTTATTATTCTGCAATAAAATAAAGATGCAAAATTTGGTTTCATAAACCGCTTTAAAACGATATATCGAATCGAAGCGAAAAGTAAAAAGAACCAATCACAAAATTTTAGCGCGACCGGTCTTGAAGACTAACTGCACGTAGAATGATAAATATTTCCCGCCAAGCACTTAAATAGTATGACGATATCCCTAGAGGATAACCCAACCTCACTATCGTGCCGTCAGAATATCAATTTCTGACTAATTCGTTCCTTCGTCACTCAAGCGTCAGAAATTACATTTATCCGTCAGCATATGACCGGATTGAGCTATTTTTAGAATATGTTTCCTGGGTAACTGCCTTCTGACTCCACTGCGACCGTGCACGCTTGCCGTAATTATCGAGATTGAGAATGATTTATTGTTCTTTGAGGTGATTTACTAACACTGCATTGTCCTGGGATTCTCAAAGTGTGGGTACGAGAACTTCCGTGAGATCTGTTCTAAATAGGTCATCGACTCACCGGACTAGTATGTGAGATGACGATCCTGGTAATGGCTAATGGCTAATGGCTCCTGCCGTATCATATCAGGTTTGTAGTAGGATGTTTTTATGTAGATTTTTATAAAAATACTGCAATAAAATTAATGAAGCTTTATATAAGGTGTCTTTAATCTTTTCTTTGTCTGTGTCTGTACGCAATTTTCAGTGAAATAGAGTGAATGTTAACCTACCTTTTACCGAGAAAAGGCAAATTGAAACAAAGCAGAGTCCATTTTTACATGAAAATATCATATAATTCATATTTTATCCCCATCAGCACATGTAGCGATAAAATACCAGCCGATATGTGCCAATCAAATGAAGATACTGCACGGCTGTTTCGCGCGGGACATTAGGTTCCAGGCCATCGCGCAGTCAACTATTGTTGCTATGCAAGTTTTTGCAAGTTTAAGTCCTTGACAACGAAAATGGCGGCGAAGTTAGCTGTTGCACCTGCGTTATATAAATTATAAAATTTACTTCCTTTTCGTCTAACTATTGAAAATAACCAGCTCAATAGCGAAACGAATCATTTTTCTTTGGCTTGGTAATGTTTTTTTCTAAAGTTGGGACCAAACACGAACCAATTAACAATTAGAACTTGAAGATCGACTTTCGTACAGTAACAACAATGGCCGCAATTATCTGTCGAACAAGTGGTGTTTACAGACGATCGGAGCAATTCCCATAAATAGGTAAGACATTGATATTAGCTTTGATTCATGTACTTTGTATATCTGTTGTTAAATTTTAGCTAACTATTTTTTTGCATTTGACTTCTGGGTCGTGATTAAAGGGGCCGTCTCACCCACAGTGCTTAGCGCGCTCACATAGCATAGCGGCCATTTTCGATGCCATCGAAATTCAGAGTTTTATGGCAGTGGTCTTAATCTTCTCTACATCTCTGCCATCGTTCCAGCTATCATAAAAAAAATCATACTAGGTTGAACCTTTTTTATTGCTCTTCCTATTGAGCCTCTTATTTAAGTCTTAAATTACTTGGTCATGTAAATTTTAGTTTTATTTCCGAGGTGGCCGTAGTTCTCTGATGGATGCCTGAGTCTCGTTCGTCCTCAACAAAAGGAAACAATTGTCCAGGATTTCCACCTACAACATGGAGAAGCTATCCTGACCATTAATCTTTATATTTAAAGATATATTAGCGCTTAGTTGGAGTATCTACTATCTTTGAGCCGATTTGGGTTGTTGAACTGACACCGTGGCTGGCTTACGCGACCATATGGCAACAAAACTCCGCTTGGTCGACCCGAAAAGAACTGAGCAGTTTCCTAAAATCATTTTCAGGGCTTTGGCGTTTAAAGCCCTGTCCAAACGAGTAAAACATTTCCGTAAAACATCGTAAAACATTGTTTTATAAAACATGTTTTATTCGTTTGGCCACCATGTTTTAACATGTTTTACGATGTTTTACGAAGTTTGAACTGTGTCAAACATTCTGTAAAACATCGTAAAACATTTCTTTTGTTCTCGTATCCGTAAAACATTGTTTGATTCGTTTGGACAGCATCGTAAAACATTTCTTTTGTTCTCGTATCCGTAAAACATTGTTTGATTCGTTTGGACAGCATCGTAAAACGTAACCATGGGTACCAACTTTGTTTATCCTTGGCGCCTGACGAGACAACAACTTCAAAATGGACAACGTGGAAATAGAACTAGAGGTTGAAGACAGTGAATTACAGAATGCCACTGCGACAAATACATCAGTTAACTCAAAGAAGAGAGGGAAAACATCCAATGGACGTTCAACGGCAAGTAGGAAATGGTCATCGATGGAAACAAGCACATTGATCGATCTTTTTGAAGAGCGACCTTGCTTGTGGGATGTCTTCAGTAAAGAATACCACCAGAGATAAAAAAGAGAACATGCTTACGAAGAAATCAGAAATGAATTAGAAGGCATCAGTCTTAAAGATATCAAGTTAAAAATCGTTGGATTGCGATCCCAGCTTGGCAGTAAAGCAACAGACAGACATTTACGTACTCTCAAGCGAGCCGCCATCTTTGTTTTGATGCTTTCTAGTGAGGCTCGAGTTGAATTATGGGTTGGTTTCAATCCCAGGATACATTTCGCAAACAATGTTTTATAAAACATGTTTTATCCGTTTGGCCACCCCGTAAAACATCACAGCTTGTTGTTCAAAGAATGTTTTACGCAATGTTTTACCAATGTTTTACCGATGTTTTATTCGTTTGGACGGGGCTTAACTTGTGGAAACAGGTCTCTCTCTGGTTTCGAAGGACTTTTAGACAGTGATTTCGCCGAGATTTTCGGATTCACCGTGTCGATCAAAGTGTTATTTGACAAACAAAGCCGCCGAGAAAATAATTTCCCAGAGGCATTTTTCAAGGTACAAAACCTTGAGTTTCAAGCGAGCTCTTGAACTGGTTCTCTGCTACTGCGATCAACGAGATTGCCTGCTAGTAGATCTCTTTCTCTCTCTCTACAGGGAACAATAAAATCGAGGAGAGAAACCTCTCGCTTTAATAATTATTAGTATTACCTGGAAAGATAGCACCGAGATTAGTACGGAAGCGACGGGTGAGCGGTAATAGTCAACAAACTATAAATTATAGGCAACGAAACTCCGCTTGGTCGACCCGAAAAGCAATTTCCTAAAATCATTTTGAGGCCGGGCTTCGGCGTTTAACTCTCTCTCTCTCTGGTTTCGAAGGGCTTTCACGCAGTGATTTCGCCGAGATTTTCGGATCAAAGTTTATACTCGCACGAAATTTGACAACAGAGCCGCCGACTGGAGATAATAATTTTCTATTGAAGCGAGCTGTAATTCGTTCACTGTTCTCTCTTGAACTGGTTCTCTGCTACTGCCAGCAACGAGATTGGAGATTGCCTGCTAGCAGATATATGTATATATATATATCTCCCTGCAAGTAAAAACAAAACGGAGGAGAGAAACCTCTCGCTTTCATAATTATTAGTATTACCCGGAGAGAGTGTTCTCTGTTATAGCACTGAAGGGAAGCGACGGGTGAGCGGTAAATATTATAGTGCAGCCAAATACTGCTGTATAACACTTTCCTGACTTCACATTCAATTTGTAAGGTACTATTAGTTTCATCAAGGTCATCCATGTTCAAGGCAAAATTATCATGTCACCAACATACAGAAATATACGCTCAGTTCGCGAGGTTCCCGCCGTGAACAAGGGGTCAAAGTCCCGGATATAAACAATAACAAAGCACGCGAAGCACTGTGGGTGAGACGGCCCCTTTAACAAGGGCTTTTTGGAGATTACATTCCTAATGTCACGATTTGTTTACAATGATTGTAGTACCAGATGGCAACACTGGACCTCCATCTACTCGACATACAGGAGTGCTGCTGTTACTATCTGGTGTATAAGGGGCAGAAATAAAAGAAACACTTCATGAAAATGCAAATTCTATGACAAGTGTAATTTTCCCGCCTTTTTATGCTGAAATTCTGAAAAACCATGCGCATGCCTGCTGGAGTTGCTTGACAAGTGCCTTGCATTGTCTCAGTGTATCTGCTGAAAAATCCTTATTCATCCAGTAGAAACTAATTTCTTTCATTATTCACACTAGGGAGATATTTAATCTTTACATTTAGACTAGTAAAGCCAGGTGCAATCACTTGACAGTACATATAAAAGTGAAATTCTTTACTGACAAGTATGTGTAGTCGCATCTAACCCTAGAAAATATTTATTGTAGTACACTAGTCCCTACAATCTCGAACCTACCCATCCACCCCTAGGTATATATGTGGGGTATTTGACAACTCCGTCTGTCCCAGGGTGGAGGCCAGCAAAGAAAGTTTCGGGCCAGGGAATTCAGGTCAAAGAGAGCAAATACATGTACAGGGATTTTTTACATCTTGCTCTCATTCCAAAGCATGATTGGGTCATTACATGATGTACATGTAGCTTAGCCGACTCCACAGTGGTGCATTTACAATAGGCAACTAGTTCCTGTAAAAACTAGTGTACCTAAATTAAAAATGATAAATATTTTTTAATGGCAAATAGTAAAAATATTGTCAAATGCCCCACAACAACTTCATTTAAAAATAAATACATACCAAACATTTTAGACAATAAAAAAATTAGCTTTAACCTATTATACATGCACAGTCTACATGCAAATACAGAAATGCCCATGCTCCTCCTTCCCCCACCCCTCCACTAAAAAACAGCAACAGAAAGACGGACACTTGATTCAGATGCAAGACCCACAGTGTATAAGAAATATTAACCCCAGTAAAGAACCAGTGTTATTCCTGTGCCTGGTGCCATAACATACATGTACTGTTGTTAATTAAAAATGTAAACAGTGAATAGCCAGAGTTGTCAGTAGAAGCCAGCAACCTGTAAATTCCGCTGGTTGTCAGGTTGAAAGTAGCTGCCTGGTTTGCCCAAATTTTCCTACTTTTATGACATTGTCACCAACTATTGATCTTGTAACCGGCTGTGAAACACTATGTAGCCTTGTTTCAATTTCTACTGACAACCCAGACAATAATGGTAGCCATTTTTCCCCTCATCATCTGAACGCCGCTTCATAACGAATTTTTTTTTGTTGACATTTCACCTATTAAAGATGATTGAAACAACTTAGAAACCTATACTACATGTATGCACATGAAAATACCATATGAACTGTGCAGTACTCTGAGGAAATGGGCATGATACAGTCATTATACATGTACAATACTCAAATGAGAGAAAAGTGGCATCCATGGTAATGAATGGCACAATGTATGGCAACATTGATTAAAGGTCCTACATTGTACATGTACCACATTTCTGCCTTACCTTGTTCAGCAAGCATATTCCTCAGTACTTTTCTTCCTATTTCAATCCATGATACAGAAAAAGCTGGAGTCTGTACTTTTACCCACAAAAACTTGAATTGTACAAGTACAAGTGCAGTTACCGAGGTAGATGATTTGTACTTGTTTTTGGACTTTGTTAGTTTCATAGGGAATTGTGGTCAAATGTACAGTCTCCATCTTTCTGTATGGTACTAGGCTATAGAAGGCATTTACTAGGGACTAAAATAAAACTTCACAGGCTGAGCACTTATAGGTATATTTTTTTATTCTGAATCATCAAAATGCACATTCAGAGAATCACGTAATCCTAAACACATGGACACTAGGTCTCAGTTCTCTTGGGGAGCAAGGGTGTAATGTCTATACATGTACACCATGAATTCAGGTATAATTGAATCTGAGCCAGCCGATCATGTGAATAAATGTATAAAGAGGCATGTCATAGGAGGTTCCATCCCTGGAATGTCTGTATGGTTCCCTCTGTCAATTAAGAAAATTAAGGATATTTAATAAATCAAACAAACTATTACTATATACATGTATGTTGTTCTGGCTATAACTTTTGCTCAAATCACACATATCTCATTTTCACTATGCGTCACTTTTTAGGAACCCTTTGTTAAAGTGCATATAAGCCCTGGCCAATTATGCTTTTTTTTTTAAGCTTAGACCTTAAAAGGTAGAGAGAAAATTCCAAAATTTCTAAATAAAAATGTTTTCATAATTTTTTTAGCATCTAAACTTCCAAATGTAGAATAATTTCCACGCACCTTCGTGTACTGGGACGAGAATAAAACGTGACGTCATCAACAGAACTAGTCTCTTCGCAGCTTTAATACATTGGCTTATTTGCAAAATAATTGAATAGATAACTGGGAAAGATGTTAATGACGCGCTAAACGTTTCGAGAGCTTTATTCGGCAAGGCCTTTCATGCAATAGCGCATTGAGCGTGTTCTGTTGATGACGTCAAACTAGACCCAGTGCCAATTTTGTAAAGCGCTCTAGCGTGCTTGATTTTCGTCCACAGGCAACCCAAGACACGTTTTTGGGCAACTTTGAACAGACTATACACCATGACAAATAAATCAAATCAACTTTCTATTCCGGAATCCTTGTCTATGGTCTCTAGTCTCTTCGTAAGAAATATAATTAGCCTGGGTTTATGTGCACTTTAATAAGGGCCCTGTTTGCGATACAAGTATGCAACCCATGTGGCTCCAAGTATTTGATAATGAGGGCCTTTCTGAAACTATAGTGCCAATGGCACAAGGCTCATGTACTTAACAAATCGCACACATTTTGCCATTGTCTGTACTCGTATTGATCATAGAAATGACGCCATAAAATGTTCAAAACTCAAGTACGTAGCGAGTTGTTTCACTGCAAAGTTTTGGACATTTTATGGCGTCATTTCTATGATCAATAAGAGTACTACAGACAGTGGCAAAATGTGTGCGATTTGTTTTTTACAACGACGAAGCACTTATAGCTTCAAATGAGTGCGTAATAAACTGCTTTCGAGTCGAAAGTGAAAACGTAAACACTTCTAATTACCGTTGCCGAGAGAAAGCTTTCTTGGACAAATGGCAATTTGGTTCACCGATTAACTTCTGTAATTGATGGAATGCATGTGAAATCCTTTCAGTTTTTTTTTTCTGGATCAGAAAAGTTATTGTTATATAATTCAAAACTTCTGAGCTCTGAGAGAACTAGTCTAGTCACAAAGTCTGACTACAACAGTACAAGTACAAATTCGCCGAAACTTTCTCCACTCAAGAGAAAACTCTCATTTTGCCAAATGGCACACTACAAAGAAGTTTGACTCACCGATTGACTTCTCCTAGTAATAACGTCATTTTCATTGTATGTACTTATTTTGCATATAGCGGAGAGCCAATCAGAACGCGAGAAAATTGGATGTTGTTGTAAAAATGTATATACAAAATGGTGTGAAGTTGGTGTTTTGGCAATACAATACAATAATTTATTAACATGGTCAGAAACACTTAGCTATATAAATGATGTCCCCGAGGGAGCAATCCAGCTATTTTACAGGTTTGCCACAACAAAAAGAAATTAGATAAAATGTGTTTTGTGATAATTGGATAGTTAAAATATTTTATATACAACTCTAAAAAATGACGCTAAATGTTTTGATATAATTATTATTAAAACTATAAAAGATAAAATATTCTAGAGTGATTGATTTTATAACTAATATCGAAGACAATGGTTGAGAGCACAAAAAAAGTCAATATTCTAGAAATCTAATCCAGTAAAATCTGTTTTGTTAGATTCTTTTCACAACTATTGTAGTTGTCTGGCTTTCTGCATGAAAATTGGGGACCCACCCCCCTTTTGCGCCAGCCCCGACACCTCTAATTAATGACCAGTCCCTAAAAAGCATCAATCAAATTTTGGAATCGTCAAAAGCTACAAATTATACATGCAATCAATCAATCAATCAATAACCTTTATTTTAACTTGATAATTATTAAAGCTTACAGCTTGTGGGGTCGTGTATAACTAAATATGTATACAATGATTATAATATTATAATCTAACGGACGAATTAAATAACTACTGTCTAAATTTATTTACAATAATTGAAAGAAATAATGCTTTAAAGTTAAAATATGAATTATGTACAATGTATATAAATATTCCCCCAGTCTAAATTTGGTAGTCTGCACTGAGCTAGTGGAGAAATTAAAATCTTTAAAAGTATCCATCTTTACTAATTTGTTTGATAGTGCCTTGGTGCATGAAGTAACAATGCTAGTGTTCTTTGATATTAATGCGTTCCACAATGTTGAGCCTCTATAGGCAATGGAGTGTTTCATGTAACGTGTATTGAAACGCGGCGTAATAATGCACTTTCTTACCAGACCATGATTTCTACAAAAAAATAGTTAGCAAAAAAGTAAGTGAACTTTTACACAGATAAAGTAATGTTGCATTCAATTTCAACTCACCTAATTCTGGGAATTGCTCCGATCTTGGTCTAATTCACTTCAGTTTTGAAGGTTTGCAGCACATGATCCAGGCCGCCATCTTTGCTGTCCACAACGTTCTCAATATTACCATATAAAATCGCACTTCCTTCGTTAAAATTCCGAATATAAACATGTTCAAACCAACTACTGGACCTGTCTTAAACTTATAGCAAATCCCTAGGATAGCAAACAATGAAACAAGACGAGAATTTTAACAATTTATCAACACCACGAAATCAATCCGCTTCTCGAGGAATCACATTTTATGAAGCCTCGTTCTGATGACCATTGACCGTGCGTTTCAGCACAATCGAGGGACTGCAACCTAATGTCGTGAGCTGAAGAATAAATGGAGAAATGAGGCAACAAGACTCAGACGTAAAGCCATAAAACAGTACTGGAATGAGATAGCTGATGCATTAAAGTCGAAACCAAGGGAATTCTATAAAACTTTTAAGCCATTCCTTAATACAAAGGGTAAAGGAACTGATAATAGTGTAATAAATCTTAATCTAAATGATAGGATTGAGAAGGATCAACGGAAGGTTGCAGAACATTTTGCTAATTATTTTGCAAATATGGCAATGGATATTGGAGGAGAAGAAGTGCAAAACCAAACAGAAAACAACTATGATAAGCATACAAGCGTACAAGGCATATGTTCCAACGTAAACAAAGTAGATATTAACCCATTCGAATTTAAAGATGTAACACCAGAGGAGGTTCGAACAGCTCTCATAAAGCTTAATCCTTATAAAAGTACTGGACATGATCAGATCCCTAACAAAATTCTAAAAGAAGCAGCTGACGAACTCGCACCATCATTGACAAAGATCTACAATGAAAGCATAAGGCGAAGTTACTGGCCTTCTGAGTGGAAGAAAGGTGACTGGACACCAGTATTTAAAAAAGACGATCATCTGGAAGATAAGAATTACAGACCCATAACAGTCCTAATTACAGTCGACAAGATCTATGAACAGTTACTTAGTATTCAACTCACAGAACAGCTTGATCCTGATCTAAGTCATAATTTAACGGCTTATCGTAAACAACATAGTTGTGAGACAAGTCTGTTGAAACTTGTTGAAAACTGGAAATGGGCTGTTGATAAGAAGAAATTTGTTGGCGTACTATCAACTGATATGAGTAAAGCGTTCGATTCACTCCATCCACCATTATTAATTAGAAAGCTGAAGGCTTATGGATTATCAGATAATACACTGGAACTCTTTCGATCATATTTCAATCAACGTTTGAATAGAGTGAGGCTAGGATCATCTATCACCAGTACGTGGAAAGAAGTCAAACGAGGTTGTCCACAAGGTTCTACCCTAGGTCCCTTGATGTGGAACATCTTCCAGAATGATCTATCATATAACGTTAAAAATTGCAACCTCACTATGTATGCTGACGACCATCAGCTATACACAATAAACAACTCTATACAAGAGGTTGAAATAACACTTAATAGGGAAGGTGAGGACATACAAATGTATCTAGGTGGTACCAGGATAATTTATTGATGGGAAACTTTGATAAGTACCAGGCTCTAACTATTGGACCACCAAATAAGAACAAGGATATTGAAGTTGTTATTATGGATAGGAAAGTTAACACCTCGTCCGAACTTAAATTATTGGGCGTAATCATGGATGATCAGTTAAATTTTAAAACCCATATTAGTAATGTTTGTAAGAAATCTAGCAAACAAGTGGGTGTTATCATGCGTTTACGTAATATGATACCCACACAGGCTAAGCTACGATTATACATTTCAGCCATTCTCCCACACCTCACTTATTGTCATACTGTCTGGCATTTTTGCCGGGCATCAGACCGCAGAAAACTAGAGAGAGTGCAGGAACGAGCACTGCGTGCTGTCTACTGCAATAAGACAATGGACTACTTCACATTATTACAAACTGCTGGTCTTCCTAATCTTTATAATAGGAGATTACAAGACATTGGAATTTTAATGTATAATGTATAAAGTATAAAGTCAAGAACAATTTATGTCCTAAGTATATTCAGGATTTATTCACAACTAGTAATAGTAACTATAGCCTAAGAAATGCAGATTTTACAATTCCCAGATTCAACACTGTATCATATGGTAAACATACCATAAGCTACTTAGGAACTATGTTATGGTCAAAACTTAGCACCAGTGTCAGGACATTACCTAGACTTAAGAACTTTCGTAAATGTATTAGGAAAATTGACATCGCTGACCTCCTGACAGATAACTGTGACAATTGCTTTCTATGTTCAAACTAGATTGGTAATATACATTTAGTACATATTAATTATCCCATTTTAGCACATATTAATTATTCCATTACTACGTACATTTTATGTAATATATAAGTTTAACTTAGAGTTACAGACGTTTTCTTGCTTACATTGAATTCTAGGATCATAGCATTTTTAATTAGTATAGCATATTTTACAATCTATATGATAATAGTTAGGATATTATATTATTTATTATTCTTATAGGTATAAATAGTGTCCCCAATTAGTAGACTGTATAGTCAGCTATGTTCATATTGACACTTAAATAAAGTTTATTATTATTATTATTATTAATGTCCCAAATTTCTGGTTTTGAAACAGCCGTGACTGTACCTGTGTACCAAGCGCGGCTTTTGAGTAAGATTACTATTGGGCTTCCTGTGTTAAAATAGTTTCGCGCTGGGAGTCTGGGATGGGAGCAGAGAGCGTTGGTTGCGTTGTGGTTGTACGGTACGGGTACATGTATGTGCGTTTCCAGAGTTTTTATCGACAACAACAGCAGGCCAAATGGGCTGAAGTACATTTGTAGCTGTCGAATGATGGCTGTTAAACGTCTGTCTCCTTAAATAATGCGATCAAATCAACCTAGAAGGGAGATTGCTTGAAGAATTCTGCATTTTCAAGAACTTCCACCTCCCTGATTTGTTCAATATTTGTTGTTCTATTCTTGGATGCCAACTTATCTGAGTCTGATCTGTATAATTACTATAAAGTCATAAAGGATTCCAAAGGCAAAGTTTACAGAGTCACAGGTAAGATCACTTACTATGGAGTATGGTCCACGAGGGATATCTGTCATGTTCTGCTGATAGCGGCTAACTATACATGGTAATCAAATGGGGACATTTCACGCGTGTTTGTCAAAATCGAAGTAATTCCCGAGCCGTTTCGGCGAGGAAAATTACGTAGATTTTGACAAAAACAAGTGAAATTTATCCCTAATTTCACGAGTCACTATTTGATTACCCATTGATATTATGGAGGGCATTTGAACACCTTGCTTGCCCCCACCGTGGGGAATTTGAAGGGAAAAAATAACGAAAATGACTAATTGCTGGGGGTTGACCGGGGAGGGGAATGGGTATTGCTGGAATTGACTGATGCATTATTAGTTCCCAACATTTGTCTGACACAGAAATGGTCCCCCCACTAGTGGTATGTACCCAAACAGAACGTTCATCTTAGCAACTAGAATTGTCTGCTTGAGGGATTTCAATCAGCCTATAAACATTATCATAGTACTGAGCTGGCCTTGTTAGGGTTCAGAATGATCACATAGTTGTGTGCTGTTGACAATAATAAATCTGTTATCCTACTTTTGCTTGACTTATCTGCTGCCTTTGACACTGTGAACTATGCTACATGTATTTTGTTATCCAGGCTAAGAAATCATTTTGGTATTAGAGGAATGGATGTGCTCTCAGCTGGTTCCAATCATATCTTCAGTTTGTTACAGTGAATGGACACAAGTCTTTCATGTCTGATCTGCTACATGGTGTAGTTTGACTTGTTGCTTGTTGTTGTTGTTGATGTCACAATTATGTCAATACCATTTCATTTTTCTGCGGCAATACTCCAATAGTATTAGTCGTGAAGTTGGAGATGTTGCATGAACTTGAAGTATACAATTTGAATGTCCAATATATTTTCTTTCAAAGTGCCATTGGAAGTTTGGATGTTGAATTTCAAGGAATCAAGGACATCTTCAACTACAGCCACTCTCCGACTCATTGTCATTGGTACTGGAATCGGTCCAATACTCCGCCATATTATCTTAAATACATCACTAAAATGTTAAATTCTTGAGTGATCGGTTTCCAAGCCTTGTTTGAGACTACTGTTAATCCATATGCGACTCCGATCACAACCTAGCCTGCAATGCAGGCGTTTCTAGTGGTTTCCCCTGCTTTGGATCTACCGAAATATAGTACCCATGACAGCATCCGTCAGTTAGGTAATTAATCCATTTGAGCACGTGCCCAAAGGATTCGAATCCATATCCAACATTGTTTCACCAACCGAATTCGATTTCAAAATGCCTGCCAAGAAGGGCTTCATTGCATTATGGGGTGTATTGGTGCATTATGGGATTGATTTGCAAAGTTCGCAATGCATTGTGTATTTTGCGTCATTTTTATTTTATGCTTGGTTCAAACGTCGAATTTCTGCCGTGTCAAATTCAATTCAATTAAGTTCGGCAGAAAAGCGGCAGTTGATTCAGACGTCGAATTTAATGCTTAAGTCTTCATCAGAATTTCCTGCTCAATTGTTCTTCTCCAGGACGCCATTTTGTTTGACTTGACACATGTGTTGTTACCAAAAATTACTTCGCATATATTATTATAATGTCTGCATTAGATATGCGATGTTTGAATCAGTGTCGCATTTCCTAGGATTTTTGGTCCGGCCTAGGATTTTTGGTCGCCCGGACCGAAAATACTAGGAATTTTGGTCCGACCAAGAAACAAAGTTGATGGCTCAAGAATAGGAGTTCATGTATCTACCTAACACCAATAAACAATATCCTTGGGGCAACAAACATGAACAGGCAATCAAAATATGTGACGTCATAAATCACGTGACCTGAAAAAAAAACGTGAATATCTCCATGGCATTTGGCCCTGTAATCATCAAACTTGCAAACAATAACAACAGGTGCAACAAACATGACCCGTCAATCAAAATACGTGACGTCATAAATCACGTCACCTGGTAGAAAAAACGTGAAATAATGCTGTACTTTTAAAAACCAAGAATTACAGCAAATTATATAAAACATCTTACATTTTATGGGTCAATTAAGGTTTCTTTACAAGACATGTAATTTGCATACATAATGTTTTGGCAGAAAGCTGTGTGTTGATTACGGACTTGGAGTTTCGAAAAGCGAGTTCAGTCACATTGCATAACGGCCCCATCAAAAAATTCAAATCTCGTTTCCAAACCTTTATATTTCACAAAAAAATACAGATTCTTGATCGCTTCTTGGTGTTAAAAGCACATGCGGAAAACTCGCAAATGTTGTGTTACTATTCTCGAATCCGATCGAATTTACTCAAGCTTCCGTGTCTTCTTAATTACAGAATTCTTAAATAACCTTATGGCCTGAATCCTTCTTTTATGAGTTCTTGCAATGAATAACGTGTACATACATGTATGGCTGGCATTCTGTTTCAAACTGATTTTCTGAGCGATGAATAGGCGGTCATTCGCTTATAAATACGGAAAGTCACGGAAGGCAACTAACAGGCATGTGTGACGTCACACGAAGCATCGCTATAAACCAGACCAATAGTTTGGAGAAACAAACTTCAATACTTTATTGGTAATAACAATGGATATTAAATAGCATAAAATATATACTACAAACAGTAACAGAAATAAACCCTTTTAGAGTTGATGGGAAAAATAAACTCTAGATGTACGACTTGCGTTCACTAGCGCAATCATGCACTTAACAAATAATTAATACATTTCAAATAATACACATTTAAATAAAGATATATAAAAATAAAAGCAAGAAAAAAAGAAAGTTAAAATATGAATTTAATGTTCCTCTCTTAATGTTTTTGATTTTCTTTTGTTTCCTTTTGAAATGTGTATCCTTTTTTTATTTTATTTTTTCACTTTCTTTTCTTATTTTCTTATGTTTATTTGACTTTTTATCATAACAATGAAGACAGAGCTGAATAAATACCTAGGGCGCATGCGCGAACTGACGCGAAAATCGGCGGAAATTTTGTCGTAAGAGACATGATTTTCTTAGTTGCTGAAGGAAATAGTCTGAGTATTCGAAGCTTACCTTGCCATAAAACTCGTATTCCTCGCAGAAAACATGAAGGCATAGTTAAAAGAGGGGAATTGTCATGAAACCCAGCAACCTTTTTTCTTATAGGTCTTTGTTCGCTTTTTTCAACCGTGACCATGCACAAAACACAATAGATATTGGAATATGTTAATCAATCAGCCAATAGAAACGTGTGGATTCAGTCGTCGAGGGGACGCTAATTAACTATGACCGTGCACAATCTTTTGTCTTACTCCTGGTCTTACCCCTTCCAACCTAAATCGCAGCGCCTTTGTTAACCCCTTTGAAGTTTGCCTGGTTTCTTAACCATTCCACTCTATTAACTATGATGAACGTACTCGCAAAATGTTAACACTTCGGCTCCTTCTTCTTCTACCAGAATGTATTGTATTCTGGGGTTAAGCTTCTTTGTATTTCAGGGTATTGTTTTGCTGTAGTTCATTGTTCTTTGTTTTACGTCACCTGTGTTCCCGTACACGAAGCTAGTCCGCTATTTTTGTACATGCTTCACTCATCCTTAGTCCCCGCGTGCCGCGTTATTCAACAAGAACAACACATTTTATATTCATAACAAGATTAGTAAGATAGCACTAACCCGCAAGTAGCAACGGCTATTCAAGGCGTATGTAGTGTAATATTCAACTAATTACAGTGTTTATAGACTACTGAGGAAGTATTATCGATCGCTGGCGATCGCTATGGATCGCTCACGATCGCTATGGATCGCTCACGATCGCTGAGATAGAACATTTTCTATCCCAGCGTGATCGCTCGATTGCTCAAAAGTGTTTCCATATGATTGCTCACGATCGCCGGCTTCATTTCGGGTGATCGTGAGCGATCATATGGAAACCAGGCTTAAAGTCACTGCCACTACGACGAAAATTTACCATTTCGATTTGCCACTTTTTCAGTGTCTATAGGTCAATCAGTATTAGAAATATCCGAAATAGCAAAAAATATTCCCAAATGGGCATCTTCAACCACAAATTTTAGGAGAGTTTACCGGTAAAATCCTGTCCGCCATTGCTGGAAGCCGTGCCCTTTGTTCAGCTTTAAACAAAGGTTTATTCACCGGAAGTGATGTCATACACTTAACACGACAACCTCGTGGCGCGAAATAGCGTGCATAAAAAAGTAGCCAACCTCGCAAAGATAAATATAACTTTCTTCTTATGTACGTGAAGACGTTTTTAGTAGAAATATGCCTCCAGGCGTTGTGTTCTGCAGGCGAGCGTTAAGTGTATGACATCATTTCCGGTGAATAAACCTTTGTTTAAAGCTGAACAAAGGGCACGGCTTCCAGTAATGGCGGACGTGTAGATTCAATATTCGGAGCTAAAAAAATAAGACTTCCTGTCGTTGTATCGAAAAACAATTTGAACTGGTAATAATATATGAACTCTACTTAAATTATGAATATGCAAAAACATTGATATGTCAAAATTTGATCGTAGGGGCACTTTAAAGGCGAACGAAGGAAATAGTAAACATCACATTTCGGGAGAACACATTTTTCTAGGTCCCGTCCTCGCTGCCGTCGCCGTCGTTGATGCTTAAGCTATCTCTGAACAAAACCTAAAAACTTGACCACACAGTTCGGGTTTTTTAATCACTCCTACTCAATGTGTTCTAGTGTTGGACGCCATTCGACAATGATGGAAAATCCATCCTGCTTCCCAAACATGGATATAATGATCATATATATGGAATATGACAGGGAGCACTTATAGGCACCGCACTTTGGTATGTATTTGAAATATATTTATTTATTTATCTATGTATTATCTATGTATTTATCTCTGTCTTTATCT
Source organism: Actinernus sp. WN-2022 (assembly GCA_030867875.1). NCBI lineage: Eukaryota > Metazoa > Cnidaria > Anthozoa > Actiniaria > Actinernidae > Actinernus > Actinernus sp. WN-2022. Next base: position 17,792,498 of record JAOWCC010001679.1, on the reverse strand, counting down.
ATTTATTTATATATATATCTATTTATCTATTTATCTATTTATTTCTGGGGTATTATTTGAGTAGGTTATATATTAGATATGTTTTTAAAAACTTATTTCTTGCTTCCTTGTAATTTGTTTCCGTAGTTTCGCTACTAAATCCTTCTCTGGCTAGTATTTCGTATAATTTGGTCTGCCAATTCACAGAAAAGAACGAATTGTAGAGAGAACTACAGCTTTAATCAGTAATAATCTGTCCCCAGCCCCCCCTCCGACCCCTACTCACTCCCACTGAATACCTCTTCTATTTTAACATTTATTCCGTGCGGTATTCATTTCCAACGTCCGTTATTTGTGGCTTAGACTCTAGCTTGTAAGGCATATTGGCCTGGAGCGAGGGGGTATGCGATTTATTCACCGAGGGTCCGTGCTGGGGCACAGCCCGAGCGTGGAACCCGAGGTGAATAAATCTCCTACCCCCGAGCGGAAGGCTAACATTATGCTTATTTTCACAATGGCGATGTTTTATCATGCTACGCAATAACAATATATCTTCATAAATCATTAGGATCGTCGTTTGCCTAGTGCATAGTTGCATACATTTAATTGCTTTCAAGGCTTCGTATTGTTTTTCTGTCTCGATTCTTTCAACGAACGTGGCTTGTAGTGTAGTGGATAGGACAGAGGACTAGAAATTAAAAGAGCGAGAGTTCTATTCCTGGTCGAAACAAAAATCTTCTTTCAAGTTACTTCTCTGTAGGTAAAAAGTAAGTCAGTAGTTATAAGTTACTAGGAGATGCGTGAGGGACTACGTTGAGGAGAATATACATTGAAATGCATGGGGAATATGTGTTAAAGCATGGATAAAATGCAAGAGGAATATGTGTTAAAGCATTGATAATATGCAAGGGGAATATGTGTTAAAGCATTGATAATATGCAAGGAGAATATGTGTTAATTAAATCATTGATAATATGCAAGGGGAATATGTGTTAAATCATTGATAATATGTAAGGGGAATATATGTTAAAGCATTGATAATATGCAAGGGGAGTATATAGGACAAAGAAAGTGAGGGGATATGGGATATATTGGTTTAGTAGAGCAAAGGAAACAGACTCAGCCAAAATAACAATAAGTTGACGTATTTCGTTACTTATTTAAACATATTTTTTCTCTGTGTTTGATACAAAAGCGATATCAGGATAGGGCACACACAAAAGACGGAAAAAGAAAAAAACTCTAGTGAAACAATAAATACAGTATGATGGCACATCACGTGTATTAAGTCGTTCAATAAATTTGATGAATGTGGCTAAGCTGATGGGAGTTGAATTAATTCGGCATGATATCTCCGTAAGCCACCGTCTTCCACAGCCAAAAAACCTTGATGTTCCACCTTCTATAATCGCGAAATTCACCAGAAGGGCTACTAGAGATAGCTTCTACAACTCTCGAAGCAAACTGAAGGACAAAAGTACCGAAGATCTTGGCGCTACGCTGTCCTCTCACAACAACATCTACATTACGGAAAGTCTTACAAGGAGAAACAGAGCCCTGTTCAATGAGTGCCTACTCCTCAAGAAAGATCTAAAGTTCAAATTTATTTGGACAAACGCTGGTAGGACCTATCTCAGAAAGGATACAACTACTCGATCAATCATTATTGCTTCATTTGATGATTTAACCACTTTCAAGCAGTCTTTAAGCTTCCACTAAGCTAGAAACCCTAAGCTATTATTATATTATGTCAACGATTGTATCCTTTAGTGGCTTTACCGGGTCTGTTATAATGGTAGAAGACACTAACTACATCCCAAGTATGTCTCTGTATGTGGGTGAGCCATTTATTTTTATGATAATTTTGTTCTCAATAATTGATATTGATTCTGTACTTTCCTTTGACTAGCTACTTAATGACAGCTACTTGTCCTATTTGTGACAAAATAGTCAAGGACAATTGTCAAGCTATTGAATGCGACAACTGTTTTTATTGGCTTCATCGTAAATGCAGTGGCTTATCAACTAGGGATTACAGATATTACTCTAGAACTGGAGATCTTTGGTTTTGCTTGGCCTGTAGAGCCCATATATTTCCGTTTGCATCTATAGATAATTCCCTACTCCTGGAATTGTCTTTCAATTCAAATACTAATTGTGGGTGTTCAAAAACAATTTCAGATCTTCTCTTAAGCCATGCTAGTATTGATTTATTAACTTCTGTTAGTGATTTTCCTCACTTAAATGACTTTGATATTGATATTAACGTACCTCAGAGAACCAATTTTGCTTATTATAGTGTGCATAGCTTCCATGATAATTTAGAAATCTCTAATTGTAAGGACAGTTTCTCCATTATCCATTCTAATATTCGAAGCCTTCAAGCTAATCATGACAGCCTTTATAATATGTTAACTAATTTATGCCATAATTTCTCCATTATTGGGCTTTCAGAAATCAAATTCATGAAAGGGAAGGATATATTATCTAACTTATCTATACCAGGATATTCTTTTATATCTCAATCAAGCAATTCACATGCTGGTGGTGTTGGTATGTATATCAATAATCATTTGAACTTTTCTTTGAGAGATGATCTGGGAGCCTGTAATAACGAGTTTGAATCTATTTGGATTGAAGTTGATAATCCCAAAGAGAAAAATATTTTATGTTCTGTGTTTTATAGACATCCAAATACACCCTTGGAGACTTTCCTAGCTGACTTTTATAAAATTCTTGACCAAGTTAGTAAAGAACAGAAATATTGCTTAATTATGGGTGACTTTAACATTAATCTCATAAATTATGATTCTCATCCTCTTACTGAGGAGTACTTAAACACATTAAGTTCCTACTCATTCCTACCACTAATAACTCACCCAACAAGAATCACACAACACTCAGCTACTCTTATTGATAATATTTTCTTTAATTCCCTTGAACACTATACTATTAGTGGCAATATTATGTATGATCTCACTGATCATTTACCTAATTTTGCTATTATTAATAAAATGTGTCCTATTGCAAGAAAATCTAAGGTATTTAAAAGAGATTTTTCTAACTTAAATGAAAATGACCTTATAGAAGACTTCAGATCAATTAACTGGACTGATATATTTAGTGATGATATCAATATTGATGATATGTTTAAGAATTTTTATGCTAAAACATCTCAAATAGTAGATAAACATGTTCCGTTAAAACAACTGTCACACAAAGAAATGAAATTGAAATCTAAGCCATGGATAACTCGAGCTATAAAAACCTCAATAGATATAAAAAATAAACTGTTTAAGAAGTACATTAAAACAAAGCAGCAGTTCTATCACAGCAAATTCAAACTCTACAGGAATAAACTATTAAAGCATTAACTTTAATTAGCAAAAAAAAATATTTTAATGAGTATTTTACACAACATACAAATAGCATAAAGAATATATGGAAAGGAGTTAAGCGTATTGTTACCAACAAGCCTCAACATATGCTCTTACCCTCTAAAATCATACTTCATAACAAAAAAGTGCTAACCGATCCTAAAAGCATAGCAAATTCTTTCAATGATTATTTTGCTGACATTGGGGAAAACCTTTCTAAGTCTATACCTTCAGCTGTAAAGTCCCCCATGGATTATCTCAAGTTTTCTTTACCTAACAGTTTTTTTCTCTTCCCATGTACCTCCGACGAAATTGAGTTAGAAATTGATAGATTGTCCATTAACAAAGCTACTGGACCTTATAGTATACCAGTACCCATTTTAAAATTTTTAAAGGTACTAATTTCCAAACCACTAGAATCTCTTTTTAATCTTTCATTTGCAATGGGTGTAGTACCTGAATGTCTAAAAACTGCTCGTGTAATTCCCGTTTTTAAGAAAGGCTCAAGAACCTTATTGTCTAATTATAGACCCATATCTCTTCTTTCTGTCTTTAATAAGATCTTAGAAAAGCTTATGTATAATAGAATTATAGCCTTCTTAAACAAACACAATATAATTTCGGACTGCCAATTTGGCTTTCGTTCTAAGCACTCAACATTACATGCCATCCTACTGATAATTGATAGAATCCAAAAAGCCATTGAAAATGGCCAGTTTTCCTGTGGAATATTTCTTGACTTTAGTAAAGCATTCGATACTGTCAATCATAAAATTCTCATTAAAAAACTTGAACATTATGGAATAAGAGGACTACCCAACAAGTGGTTTAGCTCTTACTTATCTATCAGAAAGCAAATCGTATCAATTGGCAACACTGTTTCTGGTTATAGACAGATATCTTGTGGAGTTCCCCAAGTGTCCGTTCTAGGCCCTCTATTATTCCTCATGTATGTAAATGACTTCAGCCTATGCTCTAAAATATTTAAGTTTCATTTATTTGCAGACGATTCTAACCTGTTCATAGCTGATAAAAACCTTTCTAATTTGGAATGCATTGCTAATACTGAATTAAAAAATGTTAAACGTTGGCTAAATGCTAATAAACTATCTTTAAATATTGAGAAATCTAATTATGTTGTATTTCACACTGTCAATAAAAAAAACCATGCTATTAAACTTTCAATAAATAATAAATAATTACAGTGTAAACCTTGTATTAAATATCTTGGTATTTTTATTGATGCCAACTTAAATTGGAAATGCCATGCTCGTGAAGTTTCTGGTAAAGTCTCTCGGGGAATTGGGATTCTTTCAAAATTGCGTCACTTCGTTCCTTTAGGCATATTAATTATGTTATATTATTCAATAATATATCCTTTTCTTACTTATGGTCTTGTAGCTTGGGGCAATACTTACCATACAACTCTAAATAATCTAATTGTGATGCAAAAAAAGTCTCTGCGCATCATGACTTTTTCGGCATATGATGCCCACACAAATCCTTTGTTTAAAAAACTAAGCATTTTAAAATTTCTAGATTTAGTCTATATACATACTGCATTGTTCATGTTTGACTTTCATAATTCTAATGTTCCAACTGCATTTAATGATTTCTTTGTACCAATTTCAAATGTCCATAATCACAACACAAGATTAGCTTCTAAGTCTTCTTTCTACATCCCAATAATCCGCACTAATTATGGCAAGTTTAGTCTTAGATTTTGTGGCCCAAAATTATGGAATTCCATTCCTGATCAATTTAAAGCACATACCTCTAAAAAAGCCTTTAAATCTTCCTTAAAACGTTATGTCAAAGATTGCTATTAGTCTTCTCACCCGTAATAGTTTTTTGTATAATAGTTTCTTGTATTGTAGTCATATTTTTATAGTTAGTGTGTCTCTCTTTTTTTCTTTTCTTTTTCTTTCTTTTTTCCATATTGCATATTGTATATATATATATTTATGTAAACTTCTGTCTTTGTCGCTTGACCGTACTTGAAATGTGTAAATAATTTATCCCCAGGGTACCTGACTCGATTAGTTCTTCAGCTACTTCAGGTATCCTGACACTCTCTTCATTTATAGTACTTTTGCTAATATTACATGTATATATAAGAGTGTAAATAAAATAATTTGTTGTTGTTTGTTGAATAGCACTGAATATATTTTTCATTTGAGTTATAGTCATGATGAGGGAAAACATTGAAGTTGTGCTATAAGAAAGAAAGAAAAATTAACTGACATTTTGTTTTGCTTTAAGCTTTTTTATTTATTTTTAAAACAAAACGATGAAAAAATGGGAAAAAGCAGGGTCGATAAATAGAATTAAATTGCTCATTACAAATTCAAGGTTCAATATATGGTTTGTACTTTGTTACGCCTTTACAAATCACTTATTACACCAATAATGGTGTATGCTGACGGCTGTACAGAAACTGAAAGTCAACTCCTTGAATCTGTCCAATATGAAGCAGCTAGTCGCAAAAAAATAATGGAAGAACTTTCATGGGAAGATGTGAAAATTAGACATGCTATGCATAGATTAGTATTATGCTACAAAATAGTGAATGGTATGACTCCAGGCTGCCTAATAGACTTGCTCCCTTAGACGTGCTATGCATAGACTAGTAGTGATTGTGCTACGAAATAGTGAATGGTGTGACTCCAGGCTACCTCTATCATAGACTTGCTCCCTTTGAGAGTGGCAGTAGAACGCATATTTCTTCAAGATCTGCCCAATTATTTTTCAATTTACAACTACTGAGGACAAACGGTTTTGAAAATTAATTGTTCCCTAGCTGTACTATGGAATGATCTGACATATGGCATAAGAAATGATAACTCATCTCTATCTCTCTTTAAAAGTTCTCTTAAAATTCATTTTGGCATATTTCAGAATTACGATACTATACTTACAATTATTCGCCGAAGGCGAAGTCGATATTGGTGAATATTCCCCGAGATGAAGTCGAGTACAGCGGTCTGTACAGCGGTCGTAGGACAACATGGCGGCGTTTTCTCTCCTCGTGGAGAAATCAACAATATTTACGCCAAATTAGTGTCTATTTCATAGTTCTAGTGTTTTGTCTAACTGTTATATACAGCCGCTATTCTCTGATACCCTGTTCCCTAATGCCCTATCTCCCAGACAACATTAATCGAAATAGCTACCATAATGTCTATATCACAAGTCTGCAATTAGCTATCATTCTGGAAGAAAAACTCGAAAAGAAGCTGGCTCCCTTTTAATTGAGCTCAACTATAGCCGAATTAACGAAGACAGTTGGAGAAGCGATGAATTATCTAAAGTTTATCGATGCTAAGTACGATGAACTTAAAGAAAAAATTGAATCATATGAAGACGAGAGAAAGGCAATGTCGAACGAAAGCAAGATATTGAAAGTTTCCCTTCGAAGTATGGAAGTTTCACTACTCTCCTTGATGGAGTCTATAATAATGAGCTGGAGCAGTATACACGAAGAGAGTGTGTTGAGATCAGGGGGATTCCTGCACCAGCAGATGTATCCAAAGAACGAACAAATGACATCGTTATAAAAGTTGGTGAGCTTATCGGAGTTGAGATTGATGAACAAGACATATCAGTGAGCCATCGTCTCCCTTCTAGTAAATCCTATAAAGGGAAGAAGTCAGAGCCGACGCCTATCATAGTCAAATTCGTGAGACGGCATTGACAAAACCTGGAACGGAACGGAACGGATCGGAATAGATCGGAATGGATCGGAATGGATCGGAATAGATCGGTATGGATTGGAATGGACTGAATTTTTATAACAAAAAAAACAAACTAATAATGTTATCCTCCCTTAAAAAAAAATATTTCTGTGGAGATTTTCGAAAGTCAGATGTAAGTAAGTAGTTGGACCAGATTTTGGAGGTAAAAAAAGTATGAAACAGCTAGTATTTTAAAATACCGAGTTTTTTTTTAAAGCTGATGTCAGCTGATGTCTATTGCAAAATAAAACGTTTGATATAATGATACTTTGCGCCGTAATAAAGTTCAGCAATGACTGCATGGCAAGCGATATAACGAAAACTGAAATCACAAAATGGTAAAACAAAATTAAACACTGGTTACCGTAGGTCCATCCTCAAAATTCTGGGGGCTTATTTTTGGGAGGGTTTTTGCCTTTAAAATTTATGTTCGGGGGGGGGGGGGGGGCTTATTTTTGGAATTTTACGGCACTTGACAATATCTTTTATCCAGGTTTATTCAAAAACCTCGCCAGCTATTCATGAGGGATTCATGAGGTAATGAGAAAATTGTAAGAAAAAAAAATTCCCGTAGAGTCACCTTTAGTTAATATAAACTGTTCATCTATTTTGATTGTGATTTTTCAATATGCCATTCAACGAAATCAACGAAAGTGGATAATAAAACACACTTAGAGTTTGTGATCAAGGAATTAGTGTTATCTGTAATTAGTATAGGAAATCATATGGTTTCGAGTGTAATTCGGGATAAATTTGAACGAATGAGTTTTCAAAGAGTATCAAAATTGCACGAGCCCGCAGGGCGAGAATACCATATGATTTCATTTTAATCATATACTACTCTACTGACAAATTTACTTGAATCTTCGGACGATCTTCGGAAATATTGAAACACTTAAAGCACCATTTATGAAGTAATGCTACATTATCTGAAATGTTAATGTTTAGTAAGTACTGTCAAATGAATTTACATGGTTAGACGTACGTTTGCTGTAACCACAGCACAGCATAGTCAGTTTGGAAATGTTCGGAAACACTTCGGAAATTTTCGGAAAATCATCGGAAAAAATCCCTTTACCAAAACATGACTGTGAACAACTTTGTGTACTTCGATTTCATTCTGGAGCTTTTGTTTTCGATTTATAGATTGTCAAGTTCCTGATTTTGAGTGCAATTACAACCAAACAGTGCAATTTGGGATTAATTGCACTGCTCTCAGCCAATCAGAATTGATAAATTTTGTTGAGTATATGATTATCAATGTTATTAGCTCTTTTTTTCTGTCCCTTATAAGGATATACAGTACAGTAAGGAGGCTATACTTCTCTTACAAAGAGAAATATACAAAAAAGGCTTAAGGCTAGATTTGCCCCTCGCACCTCAATCGCTGTGCGGTTTGCTTCTTATACAGTTGTAGCTCTCGTAAGCGACGACCCTCGGGAAATAAAAATGTGGCCGTAACTACCGTAACTACTGGAACCGCGATCGCTTACGACAGCTTCTTCAATACAGAGTTTATATTGAAAATTCATTAAACGGGGTTTCGTGAGGGTAGTCGTAAGTAGAGCTGGTCGGTCGCTTACGAGAGTGGTCGCTTAGAGAGCTTCACACAATATGCAAAAGGAGTTTAGGCATTTTAAATGTGTTTCACACAATTCATTTGTTGAAACTGATACAAGTTTCGAAATACTCATCTGCTTTGCAAGCTGTTTCGTTCTTTTGTCCGTTCCATTCAAGGTTTTGTCAACGCCGGTCAGAATACATGACAGATAACTGCTTCAGGACTGCGAACAAATACTCACGCAGACTTGGCATTGATGGCGGTAAAAACCCACCACAGTTTTACAGCCACGTGTCACTTATTTTGTTTCATTGACCAATAGACTTCTTGATGGGACCTTGACAACAATTGTGACATAACGTCAGCCTATGATTAACAGCCCGTCGATATACAATGTATCATATCAAACGTTTTATTTCGCAATAGACATCAGCTTTTAGAAACTCGGTATTTTAAAATACTAGCCGTTTCATACTTCTTTTACCTCCGAAATCTGGTCCAACTACTTACTTACATCTGACTTTCGAAAATTTCCTTAAAAATTTTCCATTCCGATCCATTCCGATCCATTCCGATCCATTCCGTTCCATTCCGTTCCATTCCGTTCCATTCCATTCCTTTCCAGGTTTTGTCAACGCCGTTCGTGAGACGGGATGTGAAAGACCACTTCTACCGCACAAGAAAAGAACTTAGAGATAAAACAACTCAAGATTTGGGTTATTCTGTGGCGAATAATATTTATCTTGCTGAAAGCTTAACTGATAGGAATAAAGAGTTGTTCAAACTATGTCTCAAGGCGAAAAAAGAAAACGACTTCAAGTTTATTTGGACTCTAATGGGAAGATCCTTATGAGGAAAGATAAGGACAGCTCTGTTTTCTACATAAAGAACAAATATGATCTTGTGAAGATACATGCTTGATAAGTATAATTGTTTGCACTGGACTTATAATGATTTCTAATGCAGTGTTTAAAATGCTCTAATGGTACTGTCTCAGATATTAACAAGGTCATTGATCTTTCTAACTCACTCCATGATGGTTGAGCATTACCTCCTCGATCAATGATATTCCCCATCTAACCAACCTAGACGTTGACTTAAATATGCCTTCTGGCAGTAATTTTGGTTACTATAGTACACATGATTTCCATGATAACTATGATATAAATGAGTGAATATCAGTGCTTCCCAGATAAAACCTCAAGTTAAAAAAGCTTCTCGCAGACCAGCATGTGAATTTGCTACATATGCAGAGAAAGCAAAATATGTTAAATGTTGTCCGAGGGTGCCTGGTCGTGAAACAGTGCATGTTGCGTCCTTATAGTAAATCTGCTGACAGCATGCCGTGCCCTGATATGCTACCTTTATATGCTGCAAACATGCATGCTGTGCCCTGGCAATGTGCCGACAGCATGCTGCATCCTGATAATGCGCTGACAGCATACCACGCCCTGATGTGCTGACAGCATGCTTCATCCTGATAATGCGCTGACAGCATGCCACGCCCTGATAATGTGCTGACAGCATGCCGTGCCCTGATATGCTATGAACATGCCACGCCCTGATAATGTGCTGACAGCGTGCTGCACCTTTATATGCTGCGAACATGCATGCTGTGCCCTGGCAATGTGCTGACAGCATGCTGCATCCTGATAATGCGCTGACAGCATGCCACGGCCTGATGTGCCGACAGCATGCTTCATCCTGATAATGTGCTGACAGCATGCCGTGCCCTGATAATGTGCTGATTTGGTGTGAAAATAGCCTACATTTGTATGAGAGAACATCAGGGAGGCCAGAAAAAACCTAACCTAAAACCCTTTGGGAAAAAAAGGATAGGAAATCTGGGTGGAGCCAAGATGTAACTCCCGTCCCTCCACAGGACATAAAAAGTTATTACTTTATCGCCCTTGTGGCCATGATTACTAAGTAAGCTTTGAGCATCTTTCTAACGAAAGGCTATACACCATCATGGCTAGTATACCTGGAAATTATCAGTATGTGGGACAGGCCATGTAGAATGGTATATCATGTGAATATGAATCTGAAATGTGACAGACAGACTCTGTCTGAGCGCTCACCCAATGTGAAACAAACTGCATTTACAATGTCATTTCAAATGCCCTATATAATATTTCCCTGCCCTGTATGGGGTCTGTAAAGCTGCTAATAGTATGCAAATTATGTTCCGCTAGATGGAGGTAATGTTTTCTGCGGCCTTGGCAAGTGTATATGCCTGGTGTTGAGAGCAAGATACCACCTCATGTATGGCTGCACTGCAAGTGCCAGGGGTTCTGCATGCATCTGGTGCTTATTTAGGTGACTGGAATGATTGTCCTCATAATGGTGGCCCGGTATGAGGTCCCCAAAGCGGCTAATAGTCTGCAGATAATGCACCGCTATGTAGTCTTCCACCTTATTAGGCCTGTTGCAGAGAGCACAAGTCCACCATGGGCATGTCTGTATTTCAATTGCCAGGGTTTTTTCACACCACTGGCACTGCATGCATTAAAGCAATTGTCCTAAAATGAAAAATCATGTCAGCTACATGTGCGCCAATGAGTTTTCCACTCACTTGTTTACAGCGAACAAGGAAGTCATGTTGCATATTAGATGTACATGTAGGATAAGGTAATGCAGGATAGACGTCATTCTTGGGCTCTTGGAGTAGCCCAGTTTGTGGTCTGCTCAACTGATTCCTGTCACGCTAAACTGTAGGTATTATCTGACAAACTGAGATCTCCAAATTTATTATACGTGCTGCAGCTCCTGCCATGTAATATTATACCAGTTTAATTGCCAGCGCAAATGTATAGTAGCCAGGCTACTGTGTAGACCTTACCAAGTGAGATTGTGCAAATTGAACTGTACAAGCAGTTACCGCAACATGTGTGTAAAAGAGATTTGTATGAAAAACAACAAAACAACAACAGAGGCGTTTTTGCCTTGCATTCATGTTTTCACTGGAAATGCCTGCATTAACTCAACAGCAATTCTTCGCATTACTCTAAATTGAGCATAATAAATTAGATTTGATATTATATTTTGTGGTAGCTACGATTGTAGTATTCGCTTCCCACTAGTCTTATAAATTATGCCTATTATACGCGACCATTCTGAAAGCAGTCTTTGGAAGCGTGAACATTCTAACAACAAGTTTAACATTCCAATGGTATAATATGTAGTTAGTTAAATGCGCGGAAAAACTTTACGGTTGGTTTATGCGCGAAGCGAGAAAACAGCTAGGGAACACTCCTACAAGATTATCAATGCACTGCCAAAGTGCATTTAATGTACGATTTAATAACAACTCTGCCGTATTTCCGGTGAGGATTAATTGTGACATCCACTAGTAGGTATTCAAATTTATGCGCAAGAAACTTTACGATTTGTGCATAAAACATGGTAAAAACGGCTAGTATTAGTAAAATTATGCACTGCAAAAGTACGACGTTTACTGACAACTCCGCGTGATTTCCGGTCAGGAAATTACCAAGTTTACTGACAACTTTGCGTGATTTCTAGTCAGGAAATGACCAAGTTTACTGACAACTTTGAGCGATTTCAGGTCAGGAAATTACCAATTTTTTCGTGCAGCTTTCAAAATGTTACAAGCGTCTAACGTTAGCGGCCAGACCGTGATCTACGAGAGAGGAAAAACCTGTAGATGCGTGAAACCTGAATTGAAGCAAAGATGGACTCAGCCAGCAAAGGATTAAACGACAAGAGTGAATAACATTGCACAAGCCGAAGCGATGCCATTAATGGCAGAGCAACAGAATTATTAACTGACTGAAGGGCTACATCCAACCACGAACAGCATTATACGTATGTAGGAGCCCCGACATAAGACGAGACTTGGCCCACTGGATGGCAATCAAAGTTAGGGAATATTAATGGTGCTCGGGCAAAAATCGTTAAACCAACACGCGCGCGAAAGTAGTTTTAATATACGCCACATTTTTATGTATCTTGCCTGATGGAAAAATATATATTTTCCAACACAATGACTAAAATATTAACACTTATCTGTGTTCTGGAGAGCGACATTGGGGAGAGCCCGTCGTTGGCTGTGAAGATATGACAGGAACATCTCCGGGTAATTGGCAAGCTGCATGTTATGTCTGTTTGTGTGCGATCTCTTGTTGTTCCTGCGAGGACTACGATTGTTGTTTTCGTGGCAAATCGTTGTAAGACTTCATTTGAACGTTATCCAGTATAGTGAAGGTCAGGTTGAATCACTAAGGTGAAGACAGGCGCTGAGAAACAGCCCCGAGTTAAATAATTTGGCCCGGACTTCATCTGATGAAAGTTGACACCCGACCACGCGCGAATGTTCGGCTTTTATAAAAAGCATTGACTTCGGCATTGCGGTTGATAAAATACATTTAGATCCTAGTCGTGTAGATGAGTTTTCCACCTGAAAATCCATTTGAGTCCTGGATTTCAACTAAACCAGGGCTGATGCACCAATGTGGGGTTGATCAGTACCAGCAATATAGCTCACTCCGGCTTCGCTTTTAAATGACCACATTACAAATTCATTTACCCTTTCTATCATTTTTGGCTCAGTACCGGAGGTTTTTATGTACGCTTCTTCGATATTCAATCATGCACGCGTGTACGTGGTCTGCCTGATTGTGGAACAAATCAAATATTTGCGTATAGAATTAACAGCCAGGGTTGACGATCCCGGCAAAAAATTTTTAACATCGTGTACTGCTTTTGGCCAACTCCCCAAAGTATGAGAAATACTTTGACCCTGAAGCTTTATTTACCCAGACAAGTTTGTGTCATGTGACTTTGCTAACCAATGCTACAGTCTGTATTATATTGATAGTAGACGTCACAAGCCTGGAATGGAGACATGAATGCTCTATTGAGTTACTGAATGCGAAAACACCCAATCACATGTACCCTTAGAAATTGCTAGCCGAGCAACAGACAAAGTGGACTTTGGAGCGGGTAAACACCCGACGCCAGACTAAACATACCAACGTAACCGGAGGCCAAGGGCTTACGGCTCCATTAACTAAAATTAATGACCCAGATCGGGTCATTAATTTGACATCAGAATTATATTTCCCATTTTCATTAATTGGTCTTTATGAGACCTGCAAGCTCAAGTCTCATGAGCCTCCAATAACAAATATTGATTTACCTGGATATCAATTTGTTTCACAGCCTAGCTTCTCTAATGCCGGAGGTGTTGCTTTTTATATCAACAATAATTTGAATTTTACTGTACGATCTGAACTTACAACTACTAAAGATGAATTTGAAGCTGTTTGGATTGAAATACATAATGACTGTCATCCTAATTTGCTATGTGGAGTTATTTATAGACACCCAAGTGGTAATTTGGATAAATTTATTGAATATCTGAACTCTACAATGGAGAGAATTAATCAAGAAAATTAGTTTTGTGCAATAATGGTGATTTTAATGTAGATCTTTAAAAAAATTGAATCTCATTCAGGCTCTGATAATTTTCTCAATACCTGAGGTTCATTTTTTTCCAACCCCATATATTGCAACCAACCAGAATCACAGATCATTCAGCAACATTAATTGACAATATTTTCTTTAATTCACTTGAACATTTTGTTATTAGTGATAATATAGTAGCTAGATGATCACCTGCCTAATTTTCTATTTTTTAATAAATTTGCCTCTCTTCCACCTAACATTAAATTATATAGAAGGGATTATTCTAAACTCAATCAGTCAGCTTTGATCAATGAAATACAATCTATTAATTGGGAAGCTGTATTTACATCTGATCTTAATCCTTCTACTATGTTTAATTCTTTTTATACAGAAATACATGATATAATAGATAAACATATACATGTACCTATAAAACATATAACTCTAAAAGAAATTTAACTCAAATCTAAACCATGGATTACTCCTGCATTAAGAGCATCCATTCAGATTAAAAATACATTATATAGAAAATTTATTAAGACAAAATCTACTTACTACCATATAAAGATTTTATAGAAATAAATTAAATCATCTCTTAAAGGCAAGTAAAAGACAATATTACAATCAATATTTCTTTGATAACATTAATGATAGTAAAAGAATATGGGAAGGATTTAAACAAATTATTCAACAACAAGCCCCAGGCTAGCCAGACATCTAAAGATTGTACATAATAATTGTGAAATAACTGACTCTATTAGCTCATTGCAAATGCTTTCAATGCATATTTTGCTAATGTAGGTAAAGAATTAGCAAATACAATACCTAATGTGCACAAAACACCACTAGAGTATCTACATTTTGTAACTAGACCAACATGTAACATATTCTTTGTCTTTCCTACCACTAGTAATGAAATTGAAAATGAAATTGCTAGTTTAAAATCTGATAAAGCCACGGGCCCCTTTAGTATACCAATACCATACTTAAAATTCTAAAAACTGTTATATCAAAGCCACTGGAATATCTCTTTAATGCTTCTTTTATGGCTGGTACTGTCCATAATTCATGTTTATAAAAAAGATCACAAACTTGCTTGTGCAATTACCGCCCAATTTCCCTTCTATCAGTCTTTAATAAGCTTTTAGAAAAAATAATGTATAATAGATTTTATTTACTTAAATTCCTTAGAAAAAAAAAAGCAATTTGGATTTGTGCAAAACATTCTACAGATCATGCAGTTCTTTGTATAACTGATAAAAAGCAATAGATGACTGCAACTATTCCTGTGGAATATTCTTAGATTTCGGTGAAGCCTTTGACACGGTTAATCATCAAATCTTGATTAAGAAATTAGAGTACTATGGTATCCGAGGTATAGCCAAAGATTGGTTTGTTTCATATCTTAGTAATCGACAACAAGTTGTTACCGTAAATAATGTAACATCAGATCAGAGTACTGTATCTTGTGGAATTCCACAGAGATCTGTTCTTGGTCCATTATTTGTTTACTATATATAAATGACTTTCATCGGTCTTCAGATCTATTTGATTTTCATCTATTTGCAGATGATGCAAATCGTTTCAGTGAACATAAGAATCTCTCGATACTTGAAACAAGCATAAATGCTGAACTAAACAATGTCCATATCTGGCTATGTGCTAATAAGCTCTCACTTAATATAGAAAAATCAAATTTTGTTATCTTTCATCCCCCACAAAAAAAATTAAGGTCTCAAATTTTAAGTTAACTATAAGTGATAAGTATCTAAAGCAATACTTTTGTATTAAGTACCTTGGTATCTTAATTGATTCAAATCTTAGTTAAAGAAAGCAACAAGTAGAATGCATTGCTAAAAAGATCAAAAGAAGTGTTGACATTTTCTCCAAACTTCGCTATTATATTAGTATAGATATTCTTCTAAATCTTTACTATATGCTTAATTGATATACCCATTTTTGACCTATGGGATAATTACTTGGGGGAATACATATGAAACTACCCTTCAACCGCTCTTTATTTTACCAAAAAAGGCAATGCGTATCATTACTTTTTCTAGATTTGATGAGCATTCAAGCCCATTGTTTAAGTCTCTAAAAATTATAAACCTTTTTGATCTTGTCTCCCTCCACATTTCAATATTTATGTACAAATTTCACAATCATCTCTTACCTTCTGTTTTTCATTCTTTCTTTATTAAGGTTAATAAAAAAAAAACTACAATACAAGGCTTGCCGCAAAACAGTCTTATTATCTTCCAAAAGCAAGAACAAACTATGGAATTTTTAATATCAGATTTCAAGGTCCTACAGTATGGAATGCCATTGATGAAAATATAAAACTTTCCTCAATTTCATCATTTAAAGAAATGAAACACAATTTTATTGAAGGTTACTTGCCCTAATTTTTTTATGACAAATCTTATTATTTTATTTATAATATATTAATATTATCCTCAATATTTAATTTAATATTTATTATTATTATTGTTTATATATAGCTTAATATTAATTATTAGTAGATTATTGGTAGATTAGTGTATGTGTGTGCTTTGTGTATAGGTGTCCCGACCGAAACATTGAAATATATTATTGTAAACTGGCTACCTGGCATTTTTAGCCCCCTAATCTTTTTTATCATACTATTTCTGTAAATCTTTTATATTAAATTTTGAGGTAAAAATAAAGGTTGTTGTTGTATCGACTGAACCTGAGGCGAATAATTGTTTTAGTATATACAACATGGGAACCTCAACACAAAATGAGAATAGTGAAATGTTAGTTTTATTTATTAAATAGAAGGCTTGACAAATGTAACTTTTGTAAACAAAGCTTTTTCTACGGCAAAACAAGTTGTTATACATGTAGTTGCTTTTGTACATTTTATGCAAACATTTTACCTTCAAACACTTGAAGGCCATATTTTGTAGCTTTTTTAGTGCTTTTGGGAACTGCATTTTGTTGAATTTCTAAAATTTCCGCATCGAAAACAACCGCGAAACGTGAATTTATGCCTGCCATTTTGTTTCAAAACAAGAGCCCATCTGGGCTTTCTCTCGGAACATGTCCCCTAGTTTGTCCCAACCTTTATTGAGGAAGGGGTACAACCATAAAGAAATTGTTTTCAGTGTCCGAGGGAAGCACCATTAGAAATGTAGATGGGGAGGTAGGACTTCCTCAAGATGCACATTTGTTTTGCCCCTTGGTTGTGCAAGGCAGGTTTTTTCTTTGATATTTTGCGTTCCAGGATTTTTATTTTGTACTACCCTTCTACAGATTTCTGATGATGTGCTCCCAATGAGATTAAAGATGAAATACACTTTCATTTGAAATCCTCTTAGTAATAACCGAAGGGGAGAATTATTAGCTGAATTTAGCAGTCTTTAGGAGTGGCCGGTAGCGCGGTGACATTCATTCTCTGCTCCCCTAGTATAAATGTAATTTAATATTTTTGTTTTTCACGTATGTAAATTAAAGAAGTTGACCTCCACTTATTCATGTAACGCACGCTTACAACTTAGTCTGCTGTTCTGCAGGTTCAGACTACTAATAGATGAGTGTCTCAAATGTATGTTTATATTTGTCCCATATTATAAGTTGTATCCTGTCCACCTACATGTATGATGGAGCTATCACTATATTTCTCTACTGTTCTTTCTACCCTGCGGCTCTTTATCGCAGCTCGCTGATCGCGTCCATGTTTGTTGGATTAAAGATTATTAACTGAAATGCCTGTTGGTTATCTCTATTTAAAAGCTTTTACCCTCATTCCCAAAACTGCAGTCTGCTCATTATATTACAGAACTATAAAGGGAACTGTTGAAAGCCTTTAATTTCTCGAACCAAAACCTCGGCCGTGAGAGGATTCTTGTTTAAGTTTATATAATTACCTTCAGAGTTGAATATTGCTTGGCTCATCATAATAGTTAGAATTTCTGTGCTGAGTGTGTATTCTGGCTTCGTGTTGGCGAGCGACAGTGTTGCTCTCACAGTTCAGGAGTTCAGATGTCTTCAGACTTCGATAGAGGAGAGAAACCCATAACTGCTCAACCACAGTATATAATATATTTGCTAGTAAATCGCTATATTTCGCTATAAATCAGCTATTCGGTATACCTGTATAGTATAACGTACAGAGGTCTCGATACGAGATCGGTAAACCAGCCAAAAGACACGTTCAAAATTATTTTAGTGTTGGCCTACAGATCACGGTGTTTGCGCTGGTATGTATTATGACCGAGAATAAAATGAAATGTAGCATAAAATGATAAAACCTACGAAACGACTATATCCCCCCACTTGCTGTAGGTAAAGACAATATATAACCATCAATGTATGCACGCAATATTGGAGTCATCATTGATAAAACACTCTCCATGGACAAACAAATTAATGCTATCTGTAAATCCGCCTTTTTTCAGCTGAGGAACATTGCAAAAATTAGAAAACACTTATCTTTTAATGTAGCAGAAATACTAATTCACACCTTTGTTACATCTAAATTAGACAACTGCAACTCTGTATTATATGGTGCCTCTAAACAATTAACTAAAAAGTTACAATATGTACAGAATTCAGCAGCAAAAGTCTTAACCTGTAAGAAAAAATACGATCACATTTCTCCTGTTCTTGAAGACCTTCATTGGCTTCCTGTAGAAAAACGTATTACATATAAACTTCTCTTACTGACATACAAATCTTTAAATAATTTAACTCCGTCTTACCGACAAAACTTAGTTAAGATATATACACCTAAATGGTCATCTCCGATCCATTTCTCCTTGTTCGTCCAACTTCGAAACTTAAAACTTATGTTGCTGCAACGGAACTATGGAACAGTCTTCCTTTCAAGAACTATGTCAAACACGAATTGGAGTCTTTCATCAGGGGTTCCAAATATTGAGAAAACAAATGAAAGCCGAGAGGCGTAGCCTCGAGGGTTTTATTGTTTTCGAAATATTTGGAATCCCCTGATGAAAGACGAACAATGAGTGTTTGACATGGCTTCTCATGCGAATGCAAAACCGACAATTTACATACGTTTCTTTTCAAACTTCATTAGCAAGTATTGTTTACCATTTGACTGACTTGTATCTAATTATTCAATAGATGGCTTATTATTCTTTTTTGATGGCAGTGATTTCAACTAGCGTACTAGTAGAGTAGTGGACAAGAGTTAGTACAAGCAGTCGGAAGGGTCGTGGTTCGAACTCCAGTGGAGGCAGACTTTTTCTTTCTATGTCATTCTTTATTTCTTTACTTCTTCGCCCCTTACTTGTAGTTTATCAGTATGTAATTAGTTAGTGGTTCATGAATATGATGATTAAGAAATATTGATCACTAGGGTTGGAAACACGATCAAACACAAGGGTTTCACCCGGTATCAAGACCCATGCATGTGACCAAATACAGTTCCTCCATTGGATGACTATCTCATGAATTATTAATGAGTTTGAGAACGTCAGATCAAGTACCAGTCTCAATAGATGGTTTGCACTCAATCCCAAGAGATTCAAATGACAAAGGGCATGGCGGCCATGGCGGCCATGTTGGTGTACAGAACAAAAGAAGCTAACGAAGAATCTATTGTTAACTGTCAACATGACGTAACGTGCAAAGGGTCCATCAATTTAAGTCGAAACTAAAGTACCATTTATTTATAAATTAATTACAACAACTATGTACATATTAACAATTATCTTTCTTATTATTAGATTTTTACTTAGTATTAGTCACAGATTTTTAATTATTAGTGTAAATTATTATACTTATTCATAATATTGTAAAGCGCATAGACGGCATTTTATATGCGCTATCGAAGCTTATTCTTCTTCTTCTTCTTAAGGATATACATTGGCTACCCGTTGAACAAAGAATTACATTTAAAATACTATTGCTGACTTTTAAAGCTATACTAATACCATTGCTCCATTATACCTTACCGAACTGTTAGAACCGTACGTACCTACTCGCTCGTTACGTTCCTCGTCTAAACATTTACTTAAGGTTCCGAAGCATAATCTGAAATCGTATGGACTGATGGCATTTTCAGTTTCTGCCCCGATGTTATGGAACTCTCTGCCACTAGATATCAGGAACACTGAGTCTATAAGTTCTTTTAAAAGTAGAGTCAAAACTTTTCTTTTTAATCAGGCATTTTAATTGTAATTATTACATGGGAAACCATTTAAGATATATTTTAAGACCGCTTAGTGGACTGTACACTTTTTAGCTTTTTAACTCAGTGATCATTTTATAGTAGATTTTAAATTTTAAATTTTAAACCTTGCAAAACTGAGAGGGGAGGGTTGGAAAATCATATGCATTTCCTGTTAATAACGGTACCCTCCCCTTTTAGAAGTGGGTTGAATGAAGTTTCAGCATCACAATCATAGTTTTGGTTCTAAATTAGACGAACACAACATATAGTTTGCAAATTTGAGGTAAGATCTGCTAACCTTGCAAAACTGAGGGGGGAGGGGTGAAAAATCATATGCATTTCCTGTTAATAACGGTGCCATCCCCCGTTAGAAGTGGCTAGAATGAAGTTTCACCTTTAAAATCATAGTTTTGGTACTAAACGCGACGAAAAGAACATTTATGTTTCGCCTTCTGTGTTATAGAATGTACTTTTTGTCAGTGACCTTGTTGCAAACCCTGGTCCTAGGAATATAATAATCAATGAAACTAATTTGGAGGTATAATGGCCATGTTGCATGGCGATTTAATGATTACCAAATATCAACTGAAGATAACGTTACAAGATTTGATGACATTGACTTGTCAAAATCAATAAACAGTGGGGCATGAATAGGCCACCAGCCACACCGACTGTGGCGGCTCCACAGTAACACAAGTAACTGGCAAAATTGTACATTCCGAATGATATGGTTAACCGGTTTTGTGCAACTTATTAACAACCCTTCAAGATGAAGGGGAAAATGTTATTGGGAAATCAGCGGCAGCCCCCGACTGAACCGCTGGAACGAACCGTACTAAAAATAATTGAATTGAATTGGTATCTAAATGTAGCCTGAATCTCAGCCGTCTCCTCTGGTTCGGAACGAACCAGAGGAGACGGCTGTAATTCAGGCTAATCTAAATGCACTATAAGGTACATGTGAAAGAAGAAATGTTAATTTTTCGGATTGGGTCACCTGTGGTACGCGGTCAAAATGGGGCCGGCAAGCAGGCTAGCGTGCTGTGTTTATAATTGACTATGGAGATTTTCACAACAGCGGGCTCCCCTTTCTAAACTAAAAGTTTAAATTGGTCGAACTGCACAACATTTGCTGACTGATTCCTGTTCTTGCACGCTAGTTCTCCAACACGAAAAAAAGCCGTAAACAATGATTCAATAAGGAACATGGCTTGATATAACACCCCGGATTTTACTCCTTGTACACTTTATCACAATCTCGCTCAAGCTCACAGAACAACTAGCCGAAAAAGACTCTGAAACACGATATGGTTGCGACACACCCCCTATTCATAGTGGGTTTACAGCACTTCTGGCCATTGTCTCTACAGTCTTTAAATCAATTAACTAAACAATTATTGTGGTGGGTATATTTAGCTCGTCGTCTCCAACACAGCTGATAGGCAGAGGAGACGGTAACATTTAAGGATCTGACCAGTTGATTTAATACTGGGCGCGTAATTGGAAGTCGAATGTCTATCTGCGGGTTAACTCTCCTGTAGGCCGCCAGGAGTTTAGATATCACAAAGGCTCGAGACCCCTGAGTTTGTGTACATAACTAATGGCCGAAATATGAGAGCATATTGTGGAGTGGGCCAGCTTCTTAGCTGCTAAATAGGAAATAAACAGCGCAAGATTTGTTATACTCAGAGGCAGAGCTCTTTCCATGTGGCTCTTGCCCGCCCGCAGTCTGGCGGCGCGCACAACTCTCTCTCTCTCCCTATTATAAGTTCTTCCACCATCCAGCGGTTTCGATTTCGTTCAGGCGACTTGATAATGACTACATTTCCCCGGACCGAGTTGACTTTCCTTGTTGTCGTGTTTAAGATGGTGACGTTCTCGTAATGCTCGTAAATACTCTGTCGTCTTTCTACGCCACGTCGCATCCTTTGTCTTCTGCAGAAACTTAGTGCGTTTCCTCAAATCTCTCTCTTTTAAGTGATATGGCTCCAGCTCGGATAGGATGTTCGAGGTTGATGAACAGTAGCGAGTGTGGTGTGAGCGTAGGGAGCACAGCTGCCTGTTATTCAAGGTCACCTCGATGTCCAGGATGACCTCGCTCAGCTCCTCCCAACTAAGTAAACCTTGGCCAACTGTCTTGTAGAATGCAGACTTCATCAATCCAATGAGTCGTTCAAAACTGTCTACCCCACCAAGGCGCTCGGCTGAGGTTGAACTACTAACTAATGGACTGGTCGCTCAGGAACGTGTGAAGTTTGTCATCTTTCTGCACCTTGCTTAGCCACTTTGCTGTAGCTACAAAGGTCTTGCCGTTGCCGGAATAGACCTTTGACGGTCTTCCTTTCCTCGCGATGAGGCACTTCAAGCTTCTGATGAACTCTTTAGTTTCCAAATTCGGTAATAGCTCTAAGAAGACTCCACGAGTAAGACTGCATGAGTACAATACATGAGTGGTATTGTACTCTTTAGGTTTCCGACGGTTTTTCACCGGACCGGCGAAATCCACTCAAATCACGTTGAACGGCGTGGTACCTTCGGTTCTCTCTATCGGTAGGAGTCCTGGGGGCGGACTATTGAGAGCTACGGCTTGAAACCGTTTACACCCCCAGCATTGCTTCATGATTCTCTTCACCAACTTCCGAAAGCGGGGTATTCAGAACGTCTGCCGCACTTCAGCCATCGTAAGCCCGACTCCACCGTGAAGTGTAGTCAGGTGGGCACGCTGTACCACCTTCGCTGTGAAAAGAACGGAATCTGGTAAGTAAATAGGATATTCGCCCTGAACCTCGGCATTCCCACACTCTGTCAGCATTTAGTTGAAGGTTAAGTTGTTCCTTGTCTTCTAGAAAGTTAACATTTCCCATCCCTTGTTGCTGCGCTTTCTTAATCCACCACAACTCTTGCGTAACAACTTCTCGCGTCGTCAGCGGACCCTGGATCTTCTCGGAAGGGAAACGAGAATTGTGCATGAATCGCGAGATCCATGGACAAATTCTCATGGCTTTGCTCAAGCCGAACCTCTCGAGAAGGTGATCGAAGTCATTGCTTTCTTCGACACCGACCGCGAAAAGTTCTCGTCGAATCTTCCCTTCTGCTTCTCTGCCGGGGGTAGATTTCGTTACAACTTCGGGTGGCCACTCGGTTGGGTCAGCAAGCCAGGTCGGTCCCTTCCACCACAATTCTGCTTCGCTCACGCTACCCACATGACTGCCGAGGTCAGCAGGGTTCTCGGTCGTTGGTACATGATGCCACAGTGTATTCGGATGATCCTGAAACTTCCGAAAACGATTAGCTACGAACTGGCGATACTCTCCGCGATCGCTTATCCAGTATAGGGCGACTGAACTATCCAGCCAGCAATGAACATAAGTGACTAGAGGGAACCCTCCAATGCTTTGCACACATTCGTAGCCAGGTTAACTGCCATGTGTCCTGCCACCAGTTCCAAGCGAGGGATAGTGAGTCCCTGCTTAGCGAGTCAAGACTTAGCAGTTATCAAGCCTTGATTGATTCCGGAGGCTTGGGTTACTACGCCCACTCCGCGCCCACTAGCGACGCCAAAGGCGTGTAGTTATATCTCCTCGATCGATTCCTGGTAAGTGGGAATACTACGTTGCACAGAAACGGTTACTGGAAATCCATGCTCCCACTTAGTCCACTGTGTTGCGATCGCTTCCGGCAAGGGTGTATCCCATGTTATATTTTGGTCACACGCCTCCCGCGGTATAGAAGTTTGCCTTGTAGTATCACAGGCGATACCAAACCCAGCGGATCATAAATCTTTGCCAAGTTGGCGAGTATTCCGCACTTCGTCAGCTCAGTTTGTGGCACTGGGAAGTTTACACTTAAAGAATCCTTGTCATTGTCCCAGGTGAGCGCAAGGAGTTTGCACTCGCCCTTAGATGATCCTTTATCAAGTTGCTCCTTCGCGAATGACGGTTCATAATCAATACAATCAGACTCAAGCTCCCTTTCGTTCAAATGCCACTTGTGCAGTTCGAACTTGGCGTCAGCAAAGATCTCAACGGCTTCACGTTTTAACCGTTTTGCTTCGTCTTTAGTAGACGTTCCAGAAATGAGATCATCCACATACAAATTTCTCCGCACCTCATTTACACCCTCAGGATACGTCGACTGCCAGCTCTCCAAGTGCTGTTGGATTACCCCATTGAGTAGAAACGGCGAAGGGGCGAGTCCAAACAACACGCGGGTGAACCGTAGTGTTTCCACCTCCCTTGTCTCCTTGTCGAGGATCCAATGGAACCTCGGAGCGTCCCGCTCGGTCTCGCTGATTCGTACTTGGAGAAAAGCTCGACGTAAATCTCCAGCGATAGAAACAGGGTGGAACCGGTTGCGTAGAATAACACTCCACAGCTGGTTCTGTAGTGACGGCCCAGCATTCACGCAGGCACTCGTTTAGTGACGTCGCGACGTCGATGCGTCATAAACTACCCGCAGCTTGGTGGTTTCCGCATTTTCACGTATTACAGCGCGATGTGGTAGATAGAACTCCTTCCCCTTTACTTCATTGGGTGCTCTTTCCACCACACCGTTTTATAACTGCTCACGGATCACAGCATCGTACTCATCTAACAGGTCAGTCTTTCGCAGCTTTCGTAACAGCGAATTTAGTCGTCGCATACTTCCCTCGGTAGCCCGGTTTCATACCATCCCTCGGGAGAACGTGTCAACTGCTCCTTAAATTCATCATCTACATCCCCCTGATCCCCTGTCGGGGTGTCCGCAAGCCCAAGTACATCAAGCGCGCATAATTGCTCGTAATCCGCCGTAGAATTTATTGCCAAATATGCCGGTGATAAATCTGTATTTGCTCCTGGTGACATAATTGACCACCTAAATCGGTTGAACTCGCCCACAAGGTCTCCCCGACGACCCACACGTAATCGTTCTCCTGTGCGAATCTTCGCGAAATCATTCGCTCCAAGAATCAGATGTACCGGCAGTTGAACCTTTCCATCGTCATCGTCCATATCAGGATCCCCCTCAGATGTGAATGCTCTTCTAGTACTCGTTTGTAGTGAGGGTTTTCTAAGGTCAGCAATTCTCGCTTCTCCACCTTGGTTACATTCACGTTAAGTTGAAAATGACCCGTAACTGCACACATCACAACCTCGAATACTTGCATTGTTCTTGTTATAGCTCCCGTAAGCATTGCAATCTGCTGCAGTCCAGTTGACTTTGGACTAGCGTTAATTAAGTTGATAACAGTCGAAGAAGCGTATGAATGGCTCGTGCCACTGTCCAGTAGAGCTCTGAATTTGTATCCCTTTATTTTCACGATAACAACGGGATGAATTACCGCCGACTTCCGATATGATTTGCGGTCATTCCTGGCTCGCGTGTCTGCGATTTATCACAAATTGATGTATGATGTTTCGCTTGACAGTTTTGACATGTCGCCTTGCTTTTATATTCCATCGCCCTATGCATAACGCCGGTACAGTTAAAACACAAGCGTTTCTCTGCGAGAATCTTCCTTCTTTCTTCTACACTCACAACTTTATCACAATTAATAGCCTTGTGTTCGGTGCTTTCACAGTACAGACAACCGCGATTGTTGTACTTTCTCTCGTTTAGCGTAGAACGTTCTCGATCGATCCCTTCGGGTACTAGAACGTATCGCCCTCGCTTTAGGATCCCTCTGACTCGGGTTGTTATTCGTCCACTTATCCAAAGCCTCTGGAAACTCCTTGCATGTCCACTCACTCCAATTGTCGTCGATCATTGCAAGCTCGTGCTTTATCACTTCGAGAAACTTACTGCAGCATCGAGTTTGTTTATGCTCTCAAGCGTTTGTAGAGACTCAACGTTGAACAACAACTTCTCGTAAAACTCGTGAATCCTTGCGACATCTCTCCCTTGTATAGTAGGCAGTTCGAGAATGTTGCGCATGTAAGCCCCTACAACTTCGCTTGTCCTTCCATAGCGCTTTTCCAATAGAATTTTGGCCTTGGAATACCCTTCTACAGTAAAAGGGATCCCATCGATCAGATTTCGCACCTTTAGGTTGACCAGTTCCTTTAGGTACAAGAATGTTGTTACTGCGGGAGCACTAGACTTGTCGATTTGAACTACGAATTGTCTCCAAAACAATTCCATCAAACTTCGAGATAACTAATTTGGGCATTCTTACTCACTCCCCGTCGCATCTCCGATATCTTTCCTTTCACTTGCGTTTGTTGTTGTTGATATTTCTACTCCAAGCAAGAAGGCCGATATAGGCGTTGCAATGAGTTTAAGTAGGATGTCATCCGATACCACCAGTCTGACCACGTGAACTCCTAAATATACGATTACAGTATCGATGGCGCCACATAAACTTGGTTATGTTTTGTTACATAATCTTGGTTATTATTAGCAAATTTGGGGTAAGATCTGAGAGCCCTACAAAACTGAGGGGGGAGGGGTGGAAAAGCATATGCGTGCCCTTTGCATAGTGGTACCCTCCCCCTTTAGAAAGGGATTGAATGAAATTGCAGCATCTAAATCATAGTTTTGGTACTAAACGTGACGAATACAACATCATTTGCGAATTTTGTGTAAGATCTGCGAAGCTTATAAAAATTGGGGGGTGGAAACCATTGTATGATTATCGTTAGCGGTATACACTTGTAATAATAATAATAATGATAATAATGGTGGTTTATTTACACATCTTCGCGTTAAAATAAATTACAATGTGTTAACGATAATTTAAAATGATTTTTTTTAAATCAAAATATTTACAGTCATTAGAAAGGGACTGGAGTATAATTAAAGGTGAATAATACTAATAATTACAAAATAATTCCACCATTCTTAAATATGAAATACGAGTGCTAAGCTATACTTTGCTGTGCCACGTCGCACCTATTGTGATGTAAGGCCGGGAATAAAAACTATATTTGAACATGTCAATTCTACTATAATTTCGCTATTTCATGAAATAGCGCCTGACTACTTACAGGAACTTTTTCAAATGACCGCAGAGTTTCAATAAACAAACTTCTCAAAACGTTCCTTTTCCTTTCGAGATGCAGCAGCCTGGAACGAACTTTCAAATGGCGCATGAGTATAAGAAACGCTTGAAGAGTAGTATGTAGTTTTTGCCACTTATATTAATCAACTGAAGGTTTCCATCATTTTTAGATTACATTAGCGTTAGTATACTTATTATAGTTTTATAGTATATACCTGGATGCTTGTGCGTACAAACACACACATAGTCTAACTCTGAATTTCTAACGATACCTGAAACAACCATGGGGGCTGATCAAAGCCAGCCAGTTTATTAATGTGGATGAAAATGAAACATGAGATCTGAAACTTGTAGATATTTGAAACAGTTAACAACACTTTAAGCTTATTGAATAATGGTTGTGTGTGGGCATGTGAGGATGAATGGGTAATAATTCTGACTACTTTTATCTGTAAGAGAAAAATAGGGTGAATGTGTGTAGGATAAGTTGATGCCCATATAAGGTTTCCATATAATAAGGTAATACAAGAGAATTATACAGAATGTGGAGAGTATCACAAGAGAAGTATTGATGGGATTTATTAATAACACCAATCTTAGAAGTTATAGTCTGAATGTGAGATGTCCAGGATAGGTGACCCCAGACCAACGTGTCCAAGACAAAATAATGTTTCGTTATAAATTTTAGTCTCCTTCAAGATGTAGAAAATGAACACAAGCACTAATATTTGAAAAGTCACCACTCTACTCGAAATATAACTTGCATGCAGCTTTATTTCACATTTAGAACGACACACCTTAAATATTCACAAGGGATTATTATTTAATTTTAAATAAGGTATTACTATTAGCTA
Organism: Actinernus sp. WN-2022; assembly: GCA_030867875.1. Lineage (NCBI taxonomy): Eukaryota > Metazoa > Cnidaria > Anthozoa > Actiniaria > Actinernidae > Actinernus > Actinernus sp. WN-2022. Next base: position 17,764,424 of record JAOWCC010001679.1, on the reverse strand, counting down.
AAGGAAAAGTTACATGTACATGTAATTATGCTACATACAATAGCACCTGTGCTTGGACGGTGAAGTTAGAAATAATACATTTATGGTTAGCTGAAATAAAGGTAGCCTGTGTAAGGCCGCTGCTCACCCTCAAAATCAGGAGAGAGCCGTCTGTGAGCTACGTCTGTTTATTGTGTTCCAGGTCACGTGGATCTTCCCTGAAAACTGAGAACTGAATATGATTGGTTGGTACATCATAATAGCCCACTTCCGAGATATGCCTCACTTCCTACGTACAAAGAAATCAATACGAGGCTACGTGCATAATGCTCAGTTGTTCGTGAGCATTTAGCACGGAGCCTCATACTGATTCCTTTGTATGTAGGAAGAGAGGCATATGTCGGAATTGGGCTATTCATTATGTATCGCACTTCTCGGTCGTTGACTGGCGAAACGAACATGTCACTGTTTACTTGCCAAAGTACTGCGGGTTCCTGACGAGCAAACAATAATTCAATTTAAACTCACATCGGTTTCCTGTTGTTGAAAAATATACGGGCTTGTTTCAGGACGTGGAGACCTTAAAACTTTAGAGGAACCGGATGACTATAATATTTCCTGGCCTTGTGGTTAAGAGAAGAGTATTTACAAACAACATACAAGACACAACAGACACCATCCTCAGGTACCCAGGGGCAGTTAGTGATAACAACTCGGCGCCTAATAGTCCTGTTCTTCAAGCTTTTGAAATCAAAAACGAGTTTGTCGGCTTCAATTTTCCGGAACACTGATTTCACAAGCACTTTGCTAAAGTACTGATCAAGATGTTTTTCTCCAGCAATAGATTATTTTGATATGATTTTTAGTTGAAATTTCGAACTTATTTTGTCTCGTCGCGTAGCCTTTATCAGAGCTTACAATGCGATGAATCATTTTGAGGGAAAATATGTTCAATCTTTCAGTTTATTTTCCAAACAGCGATAAAACCAGTCTTCTACGAGTCTGTAGAGAAAACGAAACCGTTAAAAATTATTTTAAGGCGATATGCTGGTGATTTTATCGATATTTCTGCTTGAACACGGTAATACGATACGGGTAACATGGCAATGCTGTGAATAAATTGCTCGGAACAAGATTAACGAACGTAACTCACATACGCTCTCTACCGATATGTGAGGGTGAGTAGCAGCTGTACACAAGTAAAGGTTGCCTTCAAAGAAATATTTCTTGAATTGCGGAATCTTATGAGTGGATGGAATTCCAAATGCTTGTGAAAATGTGTCTGACTCAGTTCGATTTGTTCCACGGCATTTCAATTTCTTTTTTTGAGGTCAGATCACAGGAAATCCAAGCTCTGTTTGTGTTTTAATAAGGGTATGTATAAGATTTTTATCGAGTATTTGGTTATAGAAATACTGAAATAAAATCAATGACCGAAAACTTACCTGATTGTTTTCAATGTAGTGATATTCGCTTTGCCTGCATGCTATCTGGCTGTTCGAATGTATAACGTTGTGCCCTTTAAAACACGAATTACAGCGAATTCTGAAAAGGTTCATGTATGTTTTGGTATAAGAATAATAAGGTTGGGAAGAAGTTAAATGGAGTACCGATGTCCGTCGCGTAGGCGCAGTAACCGTGTGATTGTACATGTATATATAGTTATGTTTTCCTTCCTCATTTGATATGTTTAGTAATCATGTTAATGACTTGTGTTACTTATGTTGTAATTAAGCTAGTTTATGGAAAGTATTCTTTATGGTTCTACGTTATTGTATTTTAAGGTGTATGCGGAAGTAGCCTTATCTTAGAAGAGTCCAAAACTAACTCATCCTCATACGTTGACGACAATGGATAATGTGAAAAATGTGCGCGACAAACAAGGGGAATTAGATGAAGCCGAAATTCTACATAGAAGAGCACTAGAGGCATGTGAAACCCGCCTGGATCCTAATCATCCTGATACTTTGACGTCAATGGACACTTTGGCGAATGTGCTTAGCAAAAAAGGGGAATTTAATGAAGCCGAGAATCTATATAGAAGAGCACTAAAGGCACGTGTAACCCAGCTGGGTCTTGGTCATCCTGATACTATGATGTCAATGAAACGTTTGGCGAGTGTGCTTAGCAAAAAAGGGGAATTTAATGAAGCAGAGATTCCATATAGAAGAGCACTAAAGGCACGTGAAACGCATCTCGGTCTTAATCATCCTGATACTCTGTTGTCAAAGAACAGTTTGGCGAATGTGCTTGACAGCAAAGGGAAATCTGATGAAGCCAAAACGTTACGTGGCAGAGTACAAGGAGCATGTCATAAGGATACAGGTACTTTCTATCATTGTTTTTTGATTAAAGGTAGCTTAGGATCAACATCACCGGCTAATGGCTACGTTGTGCCAAGATGCATTGTTAAGCTCTATAGGCAAGTTGACTGATCCTGTGTCAGTCTGTTGTTGCATAAAAATGAGGACCATGAGTAGTATAGCCGGAGTTAAAATGATACCAGCAAAAAGTGGGCCAGGTGAAAATCCTCGGGGAGCCTCCCACCACCTCCCAAAAACGGACCATGGACAACTTTTTGTCCCCAAGTAGTTTTTCCAGTGACCGCCGCCGCGCGCTTCATGGGTTTGGGTAGAAATGTTTTTGAGGAAAAAAGTTGTCTGCGCCGCGGCGGGTTTAGGTAGAAATGTTTTTGAGGCAAAAGGTTGTCTACGCCGCGGCGTCTCCCAGAAATCCGGAGCAACGCAAAAGCACGCCGTCGCCCGTCGTGGGGTGGGCCCGCACTAGCGCACTAGCTATTAGACAAATAGCTACCTATGGTATGTCCGTTCGACATAAGTCAGGCAACATGGAACTTACTGCCGAAGCACTACAGGCTAACCATCCCCTTGACCAAAAGCCACTTAGTGCTCTTGGATGACCTCGAAGGTGAGATCACCGTTAAGATAGAGTTCGTCCGAAGCCAGGCCCCCAAAGTCTGGGTAGTCGAAGACGGTTGCGCCCCTCCGGAAGAGGGTAAGAGCCAACAGGTTTCAGCGAGCTACACCCTCTTTGGCCATCAATTCATCGTATTTAGCTCCCGCACGCCTCTCAACCTGCAAGCACAAAGTCTTCGGACGTGGTTGGAGACCGCCATTGGACGACCTAGCGACACGAAAGCAGAGGATATATGCGAGCTGGTCTCGCTACGTAGAGCCCTAGCCGATTCCAAAAAGGAGCTCACAGAGGCGTACCAGATGGTTGCGGATAGTGTGAAAGCCTACGACGAATTGGCGTCTCGCACCAAGGCCCGCCTAGCAAAAACCTGCAGTAGCCCAGACAGAGAATGATAGCCGAAAAAAAAACAAAAAACAAGAACCCTCTAGGGACCACTTTCACCCTTTTCCTTCCTTCTCCCTTTCGTCCCTAGAGAGTTTTTTTTTTGTTTGCCGGGCCCGGCTTTTGTCCTAACTGGTTGAGGTACAACCGGCACTCCTACAGTAGTATATAAAGTAGCTGTTCTGGTGCAGCACCTCATTTTTCTCATTGCAACCCCGCCCGATGGCCCCCTCCCCCCAACGCATTCGTTGGACCTTGTCGACCGTTTATTGTACCCAATCCCAACTTATTATCTCTCGAGTACCATATCAAGTGACCCTACTTTATTATCGTTTAAACAGCAATTAGAGAAAGGCTATCATAAGGTATATATCGCACTATGGCGAATGAGATAATAACTTGTAGTTGGCTGATGCGAGGGAAGGACACGAAATGCGTAAGGAAGTGTTCTAAGATATCAGAGTACTGTGCTCAGCACAACTTCCAGATACAAAGAGGGAGCGCCTTATTCATCCCATGTTCGAAGTGTAGTCGTGGTTGTCGTACGAGTTACGGACTTTGTACGAAGTGTGGTGTATCATTCGCGATAAGAAATACCGCGAGACGAAATGCCGCACTAAGGATTGCTTTTCAAAGGTATTGGCGGAATTGAAGAACCACAAGGTATTCCTAGATGATTAGAAATCGTGATATGAAAGAAAGAAAAAAGAGGGAAGATAAATTGGTATCCCACTCCTACCAGTCTTCCTTCTTTTCCCATATATTGACGAGCAATTAGATAATAGATAGACCTATAGCATACACCACTAGTATGGACGATCCTCTGGCTTGCTTGGTGCCAGCCCATATACGTTCGATATTAATCCTATCACCCCACAGCTACATATCAATACCTCAGAAATGTGCTCCGAATGTCTCTGCCCAATGAAAGTGATAGGAACTGAATTCATATGTTTCACCTGTGGCCTTGTTTCCGAGACCGAATTAAGCGAAGAAACGATCAACGTTACTACTCGGTTGCGTATAGTAGGTCAGGATAGCTCTCAGTATCAACGCGATCTCGATCGTATGAGCCCAACAGATAACCAAGAATTTCAACGGCGCACAGCTATGAGAGAACTACAGGCATACAACACTGCTTATAAACAAAGTCGCAACTTATCGTTTCCCACAAATGTATTAGTAATCGTAGCCGATGCATTCACCCAATCTAAGAAAGTTTGTGTCAAGCGTAGTCATGCTAAGAGAACTATTTTAGCTTCTCTACTTTACCATGCATGTATACAATGTGGGTTCGTTCGCTCTAGAAGTGAGGTTGCTCATTTCATGCAACTCAACAACCAGTGTATCTATGGAGGCAACGTCTTTATACACTCGCTACATGCCGACGGCAAAATCGATATTGACTTAAATGCTGATCGCATAGCTCCTCATATTGCAACTATTTTTGCCAAACTCGACCTATCTGAAGTACGTCTTCAATAAATAGTCCATGAGATCGTTCATACGGCAATCGAAGACAATATAGGTATCCACTCCATACTTCACACTAAAGTAGTTGGAGCAAGCTACGAGGTGCTACATCGTGCAGGAGAACGTATAGCTCTTATTGATGTTGTTAAACGGTGTGGTATAAGTAAGTGTGCGATCGTACGTTTTATCAAAGAGTTGCTTGCTTACCATTCGCACTTCGAACCTATATATGATAAATACGAACTAAATAGTAGTTGAACGATAACCGCTTAGTAAGAATTTTAGTCTAGAAAAAACGAAAAGCAAAACTGGTGTCACCAGAACTTCTCTAGGAACCACTTTCACCTTTTTCCTTCCTTCGCCATTTTCGTTCCTAGAGAGGTTTTTGCTTTCTTTGCCGGGCCCGGCTTTCACTGTATTTGTTCTACTGTATTAGTTCTACTGTATTTGGATCCTGTCCTAACTGGTTGAGGCACAACCGGCACTCCTTGGAACTCTATTCGAGTATCTGTAAGCTCTACCCAAGCACCCGACAGTACGCTGAGATACCATAACTATCCCACCACGTAGACCTTTCTCAACGAATAGATGCATGTCATAGTCGGTCAATAGTTCAAGCTCTACACCAGTCTTCTTTAACAGCGCATCCCACGAGAATCCTGGGCTTGGATAGTAGTGAGCCGGGTCCAAGCCATAGTTTTGCATAAATGTTGTGCGAAAGGTCTCAAACACATCTGCTAGAAGAAGTACATCAGTTTGGAGGTAAAGGTCGTGGTAGTCTCCCAACGTTTCACAACCGAATACATTCCAAACTTCTAGTGCGTGTTCATAGTCCTCGTCGGATACGACCTCTAGGGTTAGTTTACTATAAAATGCATCTTTTGGTGGAAGAGAAGTCTCTATGAATTTTTCCCAAGCGTCCATGTACTCGTAGGGGTAGACACCTTTGCGACTAAGAAGATATGCATTAGTGGGTGTATGCTTAATGGTTATCGAGAGACGAGATGGATCGAGTTGCTTTATGCTACCTTCTCCACACTGTTGGCAAGTCCCCACTAGCTCCTAAGCATTGTTAATAACAACCCGCTCGACCTTATTACATCGCTTACATTTGCCCGCCGATGCATCTATGGTACTACGAACCAGGTTGTCTAGCGACCCTAATAAAAATTGTGCACTGTCGATGAACCGGAAGTTGCCAAGTGAGAATGAAATATAGTTCTCCATATTGTTTGGGATGCAAGAGATATCTCTCTCTGTCTTGGAAATTGATTGCATCAGTAAGTGAGCATCGTATCCACGCAAGTTGTGGAATACAACTGGAATGGTACGTGAGATACGCAATTTGAGGTTACAGACTCCGTGTGCCGCACCTCGAAACTCGCCTGTGATGTGTCAATGATCACGTACTCTATCGCTACCATCCAAGGGCTTCTGGCAGATATGACAAATCGTTGCTCTATTATAAACCCTCTGGTCTTTCGGTAGCATACATAGCGGCTTGGCCTTTTGGGCTTTGATCTTCGCCTCTTCATCTTCTATACATCGTAGAAAGCGTTCGATCGTTTCCGTACTTCGGTATAGTACAGGTGGTTCGCTATGACCATCAGAACGTACAACGATGTTGGAAAATCCACAGGGAATATGTTCTTCTGTCTTTTGTGTGTTGCTCTTTTTAGGGCCTTGGGCAGGTCCTTCAATCTTAGTGGTTAAAGCCTCAAGGTCAGCATAGATAATGTAGGGAACTTGGAGCTGTTTGTGGATATTCTGAAAGGAGACTATGTTGTTCTCATTGGTAGGCATTTCAATGCGAATGGCTCGGTCATCGACACCTTTACATTCTGGAATGTGCTTTTCTAGTAGGGCGTTGGTGGTGTATCCATGTAGATAACGCTCGCAGAAATGTTTCCTGTGTTCATATTTCGTTTGGCTGAATAGGAGGCGGTTGAAGTTCTTGATCCAACAGTAGTGTTGAAGACCGCTATCTTGGTGCTCTATAAGCAAGAAGTTAACGCGTGTCGAGAAAGTCTCCTTTGAAATGTGATGCACGATCAAGCACTTCTCCTTTGGATCCCAACCATATACATTAATAGAGATCTTGTTTTGCTTCTCTACGCGTTTTATTTGTGAGATTGGCGTTGGCGCATCCACCCCATCAAAGTTCAACCCATCGTCTTCTCGATACTTCGATGTCCTCTCGGGGTTTTGTGCGACTGGCAACAGCGCGGCACGTAGCGACCAACGCAAACAATGATCATCTTTGTTTTTCACGTTGATCACGGCTTTCTTATTCGCGACTTCGGTAGGTAGTCGTATGTACGAACCTCCACGGAGTGGCTGATATCGTGCAATGTTCAACCATAGAATGTTGACTCTATCTATAACCCAGTTTGATCCTCTACTGATCCACTTCTCAAAGTAGTTATGGATCTGAGCATGTGCTTCTACTATTACACCACGGATCTCAGCATCATTGGTCAAAACGGTTTGTGAGCTCCGGAAGGTAGCTATCTCATATACTGAACCCTCGGGTTTGTCAAGCCGAAGTGTGATATTCAAAGCTAGCTGAAACTTAATACTACGGAGGTCTTGGAGCTCTTCCTCGAGCTTTTCGGTAGTCTGCTTCCGCACACCGGCGAGGAAAGCAGCTGGGTCTGCTTCTAGAGGGTTACCATCTGGAACATTCATCTTCCACCCTCGTAAATAATCCCCAATGGTCCCGGGTGCTCGAACGAATGTTAGTATATGTTCAGCCATAGTATAATACTATATAACTGCCCTCCTCTAATTGGGCGTCAAAATACGATAAGTGTACTATAGTAGTATATAAAGTAGAGGTTATGGTGCAGCACCTTTGTTTTCAGTCTTATGTCACGTTTGATGGTCCTGCGATTTCTAATCATCTAGAAATACCTTGTGGTTCTTCAATTCCGCCAATACCTTTGAAAAGCAATCCTTAGTGCGGCATTTCGTCTCGCGGTATTTCTTCTCGCGAATGATACGGCGCTGTGATGCACCACACTTCGTACAAAGTCCGTAACTCGTACGACAACCACGACTACACTTCGAACATGGGATGAATAAGGCGCTCCCTCTTTGTATCTGGAAGTTGTGCTGAGCACAGTACTCTGATATCTTAGAACACTTCCTTACGCATTTCGTGTCCTTCCCTCGCATCAGCCAACTACAAGTTATTATCTCATTCGCCATAGTGCGATATATACCTTATGATAGCCTTTCTCTAATTGCTGTTTAAGTAGTAGTTAAAATATGAGCGGGAGATCTGTATGGGCATTTACAATGGCGAGCCGCTTCGGCGAGCCATTGTAAAGCCCATACAGATCGGACGCGAATATTTTAACTACTACTTGTGAAATGAATAGATAACTAAAAGCCATTGATATGCACAACATAAAATTTTAACCTTTGATTTCTCCCACCCTGCTATCGATGTGGGATGAATTAGTTTCTCACAAAAACATATCCCACATCGAAGAGACAATGTGTATGCAATAAGAGAGCAGAGCGTAGCATGCAGAAAAACAGGTCCCACATGGAATTGATGGTGTGTACATAATAAGAGAGCAGATGTACTTTGTCATTTCACCCGTCCCGGGATAGGGTTAGTCAGTGATCGGTCGTGAGACTTCCCTCACTAGCTTAGCTAGTATTCTGTACCTGATACAGAATACTACTAGAGCTCTAACGGACCATGGGGTCTGTATAGCGGACCATGGAGTCTGTATCACGGACCATGATGTCTGTATCACGGACCTAAGTGTCTGTATCGCGGACCATGGGGTCTTTATATCGATACAGAACCTGATGTTTTATTAATCAGGTTTCTACGTGGGTATACAGAGGCGATCATGTGGTGTCATTCAGCACATGGGATTGGCTAGTACCCTTATGAATTATTAATGAATTTTACAAACGATAATAAAGTAGGGTCACGTGATATGGTACTCGAGAGATAATAAGTTGGGATTGGGTACAATAGACGGTCGACAAGGTCCAACGAATGCGTTGGGGGGAGGGGGCCATCCGGCGGAGTTGCAATGAGAAAACGGAGGTGCTGCACCAGAACCGCTACTTTACATACTACTCCTAGGAACTCTATTCAAGTACCCGTAAGCTCTACCCAAGCGCCCGACCCAGGATTGACGTTATTTCTTACTTCTGCCACATCGACAGACGCGCTACGACTGGTGTGGAGCGGGGAGCTTTTTACCCCACACCAGCCGGTCTACCACATGTGGTCCGCCAGACTCGAACTCTAGGCTTGAGAGGCTCCCCTTTTCTCTCAAGCCCAGCGCCGAACCGTTGGGCCACATGTGTTAGACGATGACGTAGGGAATCGAAAACACTTTTATGTCTGTAGCGTATGCTAATTAGCAGCTGATGTAATCGCCTGTGACCCGTTTCTGGCGTGACGCTAATTAGCATACGACTCAGACACGCTGTTTTGCAACGTGTAGATAGAACCCCCGACGGCTTTTCTTGAAAGAGGCTTCCCAGTTTGCTTCGAAGCTCGGCTCGAATCTCGGCACGAATTTGTTCGTTTTTTTTTCACCCTCTTGCTGGGTCTTCCGACGAATGTCGACTTTCATGGCTTAGAATTTGTCGGCCTCGTGGAGGATTAAAGTGAACTCCTCGTCGGAGACCGAGCCGTCGCGCATGGCTTTCGAAACCAGGTCACTGACCGAGTTGACCTTAGCCTTTGCCAGGATAGCCGTCTGCTCGTGCTTCGAGACCTTCAAGCCTAATTTCTTAGCGCCAACGGCTGTCGAGGCGGATACGACGCCGAGCAGACCCCCGACGGCGCCAAGTGCAACACCGACCGGAAGGCCGAGGCCTGTGAATGAGCTCGCCAGTCTGGAAACCGATAAAACCACAGATAGGCTTCCTGCGACCACACTGACCCCGTGAACGATGCCGCTGGCCCTGGCGTATTTCTTACGAACCCCTTCATAATGTTTCGCTTGCTTCTCCAGCGCAGCTAACACATCGCAGACTTTTTGCAGTCGGAACCCCTCGGGATTCGTTTGTGTGGCCTCTCGTGCTGCTTCTGCCAACGAAGGATAAATGGAATCGCTTGCCATACCCAAATGAGACCTGACTTTAATACGGTGCTTATGCATTCACACCTCAAGCTTCAGTACGAAACGTTAAGGTCGATTGCGGAAGTCTATGATGGCGCCTTTTTCGTCACGAACCGTGAGGCGAAGGCTGCTCCGCATTGCCCCCCCTTAGATAGGGCTGTACAAAAGATGCGCCGGATTCTTGAAAAAATTGCTCCCAATATCTCAAAAAGCTGCTCAAAAGTTGCTCAAAATAGCACTAAGTTGCTCGAAAGTTGCTCACAATTCCAAAAGTTGCTGAAAAGTTGCTCTGTATTTTATTAACAAGTTACTTATGCAAATACAAGTTTTCTTGTTTTCCTCGCGCTCTTTACATACAAGTTTCTTGAAGTCATTGATAAGTGAAAAAGTCAGGCGTTTCTATCACGTTTCGCACTGTTATACCGCAGCATTACAGACGTTTCTACGGTCTCCTCGAGGGCTGCATCCTGCTGTCTGTTAAAGGCACTGTTCAAGAGGCTAAAAACGCGCTCCGATGAAGCCGAACTAGGCTGCACAAGTAGGATCTTCTTTGTGGCCGCTGCCCAGTTCGGCAGTGCATTTTCATTCCTTGCCCACCATTCCACTTTCCCTTCCTCTGTGTCAATAGCAACGCCATCGGCAATGGCCAGGTAGCTGGGTAGCTCTTGGACAAGCTCGGCGATTGTAGCATCGGTGAAAAAGCCAAATTGCTTTAATTCACAAACTGATGCTGCAGTGGGGTGAAGGTCTAGCACCTTAACTGGACAACAAAGCCTTGCAGCTTTAAATGCACGGACTGTTTCATGGAATTGGACACTGAACTTGTGCTGATAAAATCTGAAACCCGGGCTTATACAAGCCTTAGCTTGCGTCACTAGCTGGTTATATAGAGCAACATCCCCGGCGGCATACTGTCGGGCCTTTGCCTCTGTGTTTGGGTAGGAATCTACTGCAATGGCGTGTGCCAGTGATGACAAACGATCGTAGCAGCTAAACACTAACGGGCCATCCCCCTCGAGGTAATAGGTTGCTGTAACGAAATGCTGGCCAGCATCAATGGCGGCAGCAAGTTCCATCGTAAGATCTCGCAGACTGAGGGGATCATCAAACAGTTCCAGAAGCTTCATGCGACACATAGGAGAAATGTGAACATTTTCCCTCAGAAATGGCTCCACATCGCCGAAATACTGCATAACTTGATTTAAGACCTCCCAACCGCTCCACCATCTTGTCTCTGACTTCATCCGCATTGCGGTCCCCGTCCTCGTCTTCCATGCCAACCTAGCTGCAGGACTCAACGAAAACATCGTATTCCAATATCTAGAAAAAGTGTCTAGAAGTTTGAACTCAAAGTGTTTTCCGACATGGTCGATCGTATGAGAAAACAGGTAACGGAGAAGATGTCTGGGAAGAAAAATCTTACTTGGCGCAGCCCTGCCTCATTCACTGAGGCCCCATCTCGCATTGCTGCTAGTAGTTTATTTGGCTGAACAGCATTCTCCACTGCAAGACATTGAATTAGCCGCTGAGCAAGTTGCTCGCTATTCAGGCTTCTGGCAAGGACTTCAATCTTAACCAACCTCTGCTCAATGTTCCATTCTTTATCTATAAAGCGTACAACAATTGCCAAGGCCTCCCCAAGCCTAGTGCTTCCATCAAATATAACTGAGACATTATCGCTTGCGGCGATTTCTGATTTAACAAGATCTTTTTCTTTTTCGTGGATCATCGGGATGAATGTCGCTAAATGAGTGCGGGCTGTCAAGCGATGGCCATATTTCTCCAAAAATGGCCTTAAAACATCCACCTTTGAAAGGGGAATCCCGGCTTTAAGTAAAACCTCTACAAGCTCATAACGATAAAGTCGCATATCATCAGGCAAAGTTGGCCCTGCAGCTGCAGCAGCTTTGCTTTTTGTCATGAGGTCTAAGACATTCTGATCCTTCATCTTATTTCTCTTGATATTGCTTTTTGCCGTCAAATGCTTCTGCGAGGAAACATGTTTTTTAACTGAGCTTTTCTTTTTAGAAAGAGTCTCTTTACAAGCCTCGCACCATAAATTTCCTTTGGATACAGCAAGGTACTCATCTTTGAACTCCTTTATTCTCTCCCATGCCGTGACTTGAGGGTCTGCCAGTGCCTTGCCTCGAACATTCTTCGTACTGACAGAGCTCTTGATCGGAACTTTTCTTTCCCTTGATATAGTTGCTCTTTCCGGGACAGATAGTTTTGCACCAGCCGCTACAGCCAAATCCATTGGGGTTTCTTCTTGCTCTTCCATGTTAACAAACTTACTGCATGTTATTCTAATCTAGAGAAGGCGGAAAAAACATGGCGGACTAACCAAAGCATTTAGCAGTCACCAAACTTACTGCCGCTGACCATCTCAACAGCACCACAGGGTAACCGATCATCGAAAACACGCTGCATTGCCTTGAACTGATCTTGTTTCCGGGAATCGTTGCCTATTTCATTAAAAAAAGGAAAAAGCTGCTCGAAAACAGAAGAAGTTGCTCGAAATTTTAAAAATGTTGCCCGGATTTGAAAAGATGCTCAGAATCGAAAAAGTTGCTCGAATTTGAAAAAGTTGCTCAAAAGTTGCCGAGCATCTTTTGTACAGCCCCTGGGGCTCGGATGGCTAGGGGGTTTGGTGGGGAATAGGTCACTTTTGCGAACCTCTCACCTCGGATCTCAAAGCTAGCCAAAACGCTGCTGGGCTTTCCCTCGAGAAGTGCAAAGCTGGAATCAATGATATCGCAGTGGACATCCACTGTGTGGATATCATTGAGCACAAGTTCATGGAGACCCACGCCCCTCCCCTCTTCGTTACCTTTAACGCAAAGCAGTGTGCATAAGTTCTTACTAAATCGAACCGGTTTTTTGACCTCTAGGATCCAAGCCCCCCTCGATGCGGGTTTCACGAATTTAACGATGTCAGCGTCGATTGCGGGTTTGAAGTATAGTTGAATACTTGTCATATCATGGTGCCCTGTAGCGATACTGTGTGCTTTTCTTATCACAGGTAGGTTATCCCCCCTCCGTGAACCACCAGAAAGTCGCTGTCTCGATAAAGTTCCACCAGCTGTTTTCGAGAGTAACCTCGGCTAGTAAAACATTCTGGATGGGAAGAGGTCGATCGAAGTAGACCGTATGGTCGGGGCATGTAATGTTGAGCACAACCATATCGCCATATTGAATCCAAGTTCGATACGTTCAATAGATATGGTAGACGAGGCTTGGAAGCAGTTTCGATACCTATTTCCGGAGGCTACACTTAGGTTGTTCGAACCCACCGGCGCGGGGAACGTCAATTTCGATGACCTTGGGATGTCCCACCGCGTGTTCACAGGCGGGCCCCCCTACGGCGGATGGAGGCAAGGCACTCGACATAGCGCTTGGAACCAAAAAGGTCTACGACAGGGGACTGGCCACGGCTGGTATCCACAAGCGGGTCCACAGCAAGCCGGCTGCTATCCCTGAGCGGGCCAAGAGCGCCATTAGCGCGCATAGTGGGTTCCCCCACAACTTCGCCCCGACACCAAGAAATAGCCAGTACCTGCAACCCCGGCTTCGCAAAAAGTAGCCGATATTGGTCCGATGTTAACACAGCTACGAATCCACAAAGGAGGCGAGGAGCTGGCTGTCTGGGCCGCTTTACGGCTACTGGCCCCAGCAACTGAACTTCGCCGTCTGGTGCGCAACGGCAGGCTGCGGGGTTTCTCTTGCCGACTCCGCATTCAAGACATTTCCGCCCGTGATTCAAGGCTTCCTCCGGTTCCACGTATACTTCACCATACGTCGCATTCTGCGTCAGCTCGGCGGTGGAACACAGACGCCGCTCCCAGGCGACGCCGCTTTTGACCAAAAAAGGAACCTATACAGCAAGGCTGCTTTCGAACGGTTGTGTATCGAGTTTGGTCTCTCCGGCACCCCAGACTTCCGTTGGAAGGGCGCTCGGAATCACGGTCTTGGCGACGTATTCGTGTCGTACCCAACCGAAGGGCCGAGGAACGTCCACGTCGTCCAGGGATACGACAAGGATGCAGACAGATACCCTAGCCCCGACTCCGAACTCTTCGCGGATGAGGGTGGGCGGAAAGATCACGGCGACCTCATAGCCTTCATCCGCAATGACGAACATTCCGGAGCGCAATACAGTTGGTTCGCCCCCGCTGTTGGACATGGTCTATCAGAGGCAGGTCAAGGGAGGCTCAACCGCTCAGTCGAAGCCTTTGCCTACGCAGTTCTTGGAGCCCAGGTCAACCTCCGTACGTCCATCGCTGGACATGGGGGCGGTCCCCAAGACGCGAGACTGGAGTGTGTCAAGCTGTTGGAGGAATCCATCATAGAAAACGACCTCGCGAGGAGTGTCCAACGATATCAACTAGCCGTACAGGCCGCCAAGGTAAGACTCGATCTGGCTGTGACCCCCGGAGTGTGGCTCCTCCCCGCCAACCTCGTTATCAATACGAGGAGCGTTGTGGGCTACAACAATGAACTCCAAAAGGCAACCGACGAGATGGTACTCGGAAACAACGATGAGGTTAATGAGGGGCTCAAAAAGCCGCCGCCACCACCTATGCAGGGGCCAATCCCTAAGAAGAATCAGACCCCCGAGCCGCAGCCTCGGCACCAAAGTGTCGCCGCTCCACTGACAGCCACCGCTGCCGAATCGACCCAGCACGAGAACAACCTGGCGGCAGCTACTATTGTTGGGGCTGCGGTCGCCTGGTGGATGTTCCGTTAGCGGGCCCGTTTGTACTGTTCGACGACGGCGACGATGAGCAGCCAAGCGTTCTTCGCGAGGAATCCCACCACTTTGCCCGCCGTACGGAAGAGGAAAGAGACGATTGCGCCTACCATACCAGGGAGGATCTGCCCCAGCTTTTTTCCAAGAGCCTTCAGGGCGTTTGCGACCCTCTTTCCAACGTTGTGGAGTCCCTTATGGAGGCTGGAAATGATGACCCCGATTATCGACGCCGTAGCCGCCAACACCCCGAGCACCTTGACCCCATACTTCTTAAAAGCGCTCTTCACTCGGTCCCGGAGCCACATCCGCTCTTGGATGGCTTCGTTCTCATTTTCTAGTTCCTGTATCTGAACCTCTTTCGCTGCCAACTGTTCCGGCTCCAGAACCTCATCAGAGATCGCCTTCTTAAGTTGTGAAATTTCGGCATCGTTTTGTGCTATGATGTCTGCCGCGGGGCTTCCCAGAGCGTCCGTAATCGTCTTAGGTAGTTTGCCATTGAGTTCGCCGTCCTTGGCCCTGAACAATAGGTGGGGCTTAGCCTTCGCCCTTTTGAGTTCCACCCAGATCCGTCCGATATCATCCTTTTTCGCAACGAACTCGGTGAAGTTGACTTTGGGAAACTTAGTGCGAATATCGGCATCGGCCGTATCGATCTTCTCACCCATCAAGTTGGGGTTTGTTTCACCCGCAGTAGGCTCGCTGAACGACGTTTCGATCTGTCCATGTTTAGAACGTGTAGCCTCTTTGGTACCAAATCGCTTCATAGAAAATTCCTCTTGCTGCCTGGAGGTACCTTTGTCCGGGTCGGACTCGAACGGGTTGGTCGTCTCATCCTCGTCCTCCCCCATGGATCCAGTGGGGTGGTTTTGTCGGTTGCATCCATACCGTTATCCATATTGAAAGCGTGGTATGAATCCATATTACCTGCTTTCAACATGACCTACGTCTCGGGAAAACTAAGTATCGGGCCCACACGGAATACCCGAGCACTGAAAGCCAAGCGAACCTTATATCGCAAGACCCATAACCACAGCTCGGCCAATCCGGTTGAAACGCTGTATGTCCGAGTACCTCCCTTGGGAGAAAACCATCTTCTTGTCCCAGGCACCCTCGCGCTGCAGGCCGACCTCACCCTACCAGGAGGGCAGGCCAACAACCGCGTGGTAAAAAACGTAGGGCGGTGTCTGGTCTCGCGTAGGGTCGACAAATGGGGGGTTGAGGTGCTGGAGGATGTGACCCGCCCAGATCTCCTAGGGACCTATGCCGACCTGTTCCTCCCCACTGACGAAAGGGCGCACCTCATGCAGCGCGGGATCCAGAGCGAAAACCAAAACAAGCTCCGATCGAACTCGGGAGATAAATCCACTTCCGACACAGGGGACAACGCGCTGCTGGCTGCGTATGGCAAAACATACCGCATCCCCTTGGACAGCCCCACAGTTCAGACCCACGGGGTGCTATACCCCCATGCGCTCCTAGATGCTCTTTCGTTTGAGCTCACATTGGCACCAGTTGTCGATGTCGTCGTGGGGAGCGACGCAACCAAGCTGGGCGCCTACGCCCTTTCGAACCTCGTCCTCGAGTTCGAGACCATCGAGGATGCAGCTCTTGCTGCAAAGGCCGCTGGGGCCTACGTGGGAGGTACAGCTTTTCTCTACCACCACGCCACCCACATCAAAACCCTCTCGGTGGCCGGGGCCATGGACACCCTGTTGTCAGAAAATATATCTGTCCCGCGGCACTCCCTGACCGGGCTGCTGCTCCTCTTTGTCGAGCACCACACCGGGGGAGCCCGCGAGTCGTTCGTTAACCCAGAAGTCTCGAAGGTCGAGGTAGACGTCAATGGGGTGCCCAACAGCCTCTACCCAGGAGGTATGCTTCCGGACGATTTCTGGGGAGCCGCCCAAGGGTAGTTTGCCGGGGTAGAGGGTTGCGACCAAAACCCCAAGAAGTTCTACGAGAACCAGTTCGCCGTCCTGGTGGACTGCAGCACTGCAAAGGACCCTGGTGTGCACGGGGACGGTCTCTCCCAAACTGGCTCTGGGAGGGACCTCCTGCTTCGAGTCCATAGAAAAGCGGGCAGCGGAACCGTCAATATGCATGTCTTCGTTCTCGCTGATGCGCAGGTGACAATTGAACGGGGGGCAGTGCAAAGCATAACGTACTAGAATGGATGTCCTCGCTGCCCAGATACCTTACAACGCTTTGATCGTAGTGCCTACGGCATGTGGCAAAACCCAGTTTCTTGTCGAGCAGTTGCATGGCCCATTCCGCGATCTCTTCGACTACGTCGTTCTCATCTGTCCGACCTATCCCAACAACAAGACCTATCGGGGTTTCGCCCGTCGGTACCCCCACTTCTACGTCGTCCAACCCCCACAAAATGCTATCGACGCGGCACTGTGTGTGTGCGCCGAGGCGTGGGATGGCACGAACATGCTGTTGGTCCTCGACGACTGCGCGGCATCCAAAGATGTGAAACGGCGCTCCGACAAGCTGGTCGACCTAGCTTTTTCAGCCCGCCATCTTGGAATCTCCGTTTGGGTGCTCTCCCAGCAGTTGACCTCTATCTGCAAACCTTTTCGTGAGAACTGCGCCGCCGTTGTTTCCTTCCATATGGCATCGGAACTGGACACGAAGAGACTGTTCGACGACTACGGGGGTGGGTTGTCCCAGGCGGAAAGACAGTTGCTAGTGTCGCTCGCATGTGCTTCTGCTTGCGACATACCTTTTGCACCATATTAGAAATCCCTGCAACCACGTTATCGATGAAATGACAGACAACGATATCCTAGAATTGCTTGGCGAGGACGTCGTAGGACCCCCTGCGCCTGACCCACCGGCAGCAGACAGCAACCATCGAGAGGCCCTTGCCATCCTGGCGGCGACAGGAACCACAAAGGAGTTCCTTAGGAAGAACCTCTCGCTGGGTGACGTCGAACGGCTGTCTGAAAAGGATGTGGAGCGATACCATCGTAGGTACCAAGCCGTCGTCTCGGAGCAGGTAACAGGCTGCCTAGTCGACAGCGCCTTGCGCCTAGCGACCCAAGCAGTTGCGTATCTGGTTCCAATAGCCGCCCAAGAAGCACTCCTACGCGATCTACGAGCAGACCAACTAGTCTGCAATGAGATCTCTGCTTGCGCTGGCTGGTTGTCCCTTAAAGGAGGTCGCTTTGTAGCCCTAGCCAGCGCCTTGTTCCACGTAGCAAACCACGTGGCTGCACCTCGTTTAGAGCCAGGCGGTCCTACTTTTGAAGCTATGTTGCCTCCAGATATGCAGCAAGATGATGGAGGGAGAGGAACAGGTGGACCGCATAACAGCGGACCCCCGAAGACCCTATCCAGGGCGCTCGCCGCAAGCAACAGGCGCGCCCGGGAGGCCCTTGTTCGTGAAGAGGCCCGCAAAGAGCCCGAGCCCGAGGAAGAGACCTCGGAAGACAGTTGGGTGCGACAGATCCCCTTCAATACCGTACTTGCCGGGGCGATCCTGAACGCCACTGCATTCGTTGGAGGCTCCTATCTCGCTAAGGCCGTTTCTGGAAAGGGGTCCGATGCACTTGCTGCAGAGCGCAAAAGACACGATAAGGCCCTCGAGAATTATCAAGCCGACTGGGCAGCCTTCCAAGAGCACCGGGAAAAACTCGCTGACTGGGTCCAGGAGCAGGAACGCCTACGACGCCACGCCGAGGAGGACCTCGTCGACACAGACCGAGCTCTTGCCCTGTACAACCAGGTGCATGTTGTGTTGGACCGCCTCTCTATGAAGGAGCCCCAGTTCTCTGAGTATTATCGACCCTCGAGTGCCCCCAAAACAGGGGAACTCGTTTATGTTGGCGGGGGAATGCTTGCGCTGGGCTACGCCGCCAGCCGGTGGCTGTAGTCTAAAAAAAAACTGCTTTCCTAGGTCGCATAGCCTACATCACGTGACCAGCGCTTTTTCTGGTTGTCGAAACCCCTGTAGCCAAGGGCGTTGTCGTAACTGTGAAGAAATTGATTTTTTACGTTTTAAAGTCTCGGCTGGTATTATGGGACAACATGGAGGCTAAACTATCCAGAGCTTACTACAGCCCTTCAGGGTATTGGCGTGGGGCGGGTGCCCTTCCCAAACTCGCGGAAGCAGCAAAGGTGCCATGGAACAGCAACACGGAGGAGCAGGTGCGGGAGTGGCTCGCCCGGCAGGCTATGTGGCAGATCTACCAACCGGCCCCTCGCGTCGTCCCAAGACCACACTGGACCGTGTCAAAGCCCAATGAGGTGCACCAGGCCGACCTGCTCTTCCTCCCACACGATCAGCTGGGGCGAAAGACATACAAGTACACGCTCTCTGTGGTTGATGTGGCTTCTCGATACAATGAGGCAGAACCCTTGACCTCGAAAGATAGTGGAGAGGTCGCTGCGGCCTTCGAGCAAATTTACAAACGAGGTCTGTTGGCGTGGCCGAAGCTGTTGCAGGTCGACCCCGGGAGGGAGTTTATGGGCCGCCTATCCAGGACCTTAGAGCGGTACGGCACCGAAGTTCGACGAGGCGAGGCGGGTAACCACAGGGCGCAGAGCATCGTAGAGAGGGCGAACCGAATGCTGGCCGAGCGGCTCTTCCCACACCAGAACGCGCAGGAGATGGTCTTGGAGTCACAGGGGCGAGGCAATGAGAGGTCCACAGAGTGGGTTCGCCGGCTGCCCGCGGTCCTGCAGGCAATGAACAGCGAGGTGACCCGATTGACTGGGAAGGAACCCTCAAATACCGTGGGGGCACAGCGAGTGGTCGCAAAAGCCCCTACATATTAACAGGCTGTGGGGTTTGAAGAGGAGCGCCTGCCGTTCGATGCTCTCGTTCGATATTTGTATGCGCCAGGGGAGATGGAGGGTGGAACCCGGCGGGCGACCGACCCCGTTTGGAGCATATGGACATACGGCATCTCGCGCGCAATGGTGGGCAAGGATCAACCCGTCCTGTACTATTTGGGGGAGGGGGCGCCAAAGCGGGGTTTCGTGCGCGAAGAGCTGCAGGTGGTGCCTCCGGACACGACACTCCCGCCGAAGGGGATCTTGGTGGTGCCCCGCCGCTAGAGACCGAGACTGTACTCAATGGGCTCTGTGTGGATACCATCTGGAAGGA
Organism: Actinernus sp. WN-2022; assembly: GCA_030867875.1. Taxonomy (NCBI): domain Eukaryota; kingdom Metazoa; phylum Cnidaria; class Anthozoa; order Actiniaria; family Actinernidae; genus Actinernus; species Actinernus sp. WN-2022. The sequence goes on along the minus strand of JAOWCC010001679.1, from coordinate 17,744,686 downwards.
CCCGCCTCTTATCATAGTAGCTTCTGCTGTTCGTAGGTCGCCATACCTTCTGACGTCAAGCGGAAGCCTTGGTTTTCCGCTTTGTCGAGACTGCCGTGGAGTGCTGCTTTGAATCGGTTCCACGAGACGTCGTTGTGCCGCCTTGATATACCTTTGCAGGAGTACTTTTGGTTGGCATCCGCGACGTTGTAGGCTTTGGGGCAGAGGGCGATGGTATGCTGACCCTCGAACTCGAGTTTAAAGAGGCCTGGAGTGCGACTGCTCCACTTATCCCAGGCGAGACAGTCCTTCCGGTGGGCAGCAAACTCCTTTCGTAGTTCGGGGCGCACCACTTCGTCGATGCTATTGCCTGAGATGGCGATGTAGGCACTGTCCGTGTCCATCTGGATGTACTCGAAGTCCCGTCGGTCTACGAAGTGGTCGAGGAAGCCATAGTAGAACTCGAGCATGCGGAGCTTGGCGAGTTGGTAGACTACAATCCCAACTTGGAACAGCCTTTTTATCCTGATTTGGGGCTTGCGGCTCTCGAGCTCGTATGTGGTCCCAATCTCCTCTAGGTCTGCAAACCAAGCGCTGCGCAGGGCTTTGTCCACGACCCGCTCATCCTTGGAGTATGACATGTACGTCTGCCGCTCCAGGGCCTCAATCAGTTCACCGTAGACGCTGTTGCCAATGAGTTTGAACACATCTGCCAACAGGGCTTTGCTCTTGTCGGCATCGCCTGTCCGCCTTGCTTCGGTGACTTGCTCCACAAACCACCCAAAGATCTTTCGCGGTTCGTAGTCAATGGTGCGATGGACTGCAAGGAGGACGGCGCCGTGGTCGAGGTACCAGCGAAGGAGTGGGGCGTAGAGAAGGAAACTCCTTCCACTCAATGACCCTACCAACTTCTTTCCGTCGGGTTTCTTTCGCCCTGTATGCTCGAGGTAGGCCAGCATTTCAGCGGGGATTGCTTCCTCAGGGATCGAACGGTTGTAGAAGAAGGGCGGCATCTCCTCGAACTTCTGCCACAACACCTTAGGAATCTCGATGTCGACCTCTGCGTACCCGAACCACGACCCTATTCGCAGGCAGTTGGCGAGCTCTTCGGCAGCTGGGCCGGGCTCTTCGTAGTGCACGACCGTTTCCTTGCCACAGGGCATGTCGTAGGCCATAGTCGAAAGGTACAGCGCGTTGGCGTAGTAGCCCAGGATCTTGCGACAGAGTTTAGGTTGTGGGAACGTTTTTCCTCAAAAACATTTCTACCCAAACCCGTGACGGCGCGCGGCGGCGGTCACTGGAAAAACTACTTGGGGGTAAAAAGTTGTTCATGGTCCGTTTTTTGGGGGTGGTGGGAGGCTCCCCGGGGATTTTCACCTGGCCCACTTTTTGCTGGTATCATTTGAACTCCGGCTATACTACTTCATGCGCGATGCCAACCTGGCGTAAAGTATTCATTGTGAATCCGTCGGTGAAAAAGGGGCCGTTAATCGCCGAAAAGTATAGTACAACAAAAAATAAGAGATCGTAGAAAAGTATTTCAAGATCTGGAGCTCGATTATTCTGGAAAAAGAATTGTTTTTTGTGGGATATAATCGGCGGCTAGCCAGGGTGGATTCATTCATTTGAAGGTTGTATCATTTGATATGCCAATGTCTATACTAAGATGTATTCGAAATAAATAAATAATGTTATGTTATTTCTCTGTGTTGCGCGTCTATAAAGAGAAAAATAGTTTTCAAATTAAAAAAATAACAATTCTCCGCTGATAAATCATTTAGTTCAGTTCTCCTTTACGCGATGGCGCAAGACCAAAGTCGCGACATGAAGTCAATCAAGGTAATTAACTGTGACGGCGGGACGTGAAAACGTTTTCTCTCGTGAAATCCTGGGCAATCCCTTTATGTAGGACGACACGAATTTTTACCAAAAATACAGTAGAATACAACACAATGTATTAAATATGTATGTATGTAAATATGTATGGCGCAAGATGGCTGCCGTTTTGTTGGGCTTTCGCCTTTTTTATCTTTTTATCCCCAACCTATACATTCCAAGACAAAAAATATGGACGTCGAACTGCCTCAACCACTTTGTGCCTTGGTGAGATAGTTTCTACTTCTCATTATGGTTGCAGTTGGCATTATTTTACAACCCTATCAAGCAGACGAATTCTTGAACTTCAAGTTCTAGCGGCTCGGAGATCTACCAAATTACCTGTCACTAAATGGGGCAAACATGGGATTCTTGTTGTCGCATTGTCGGAGTATGGATACTTTAAAGACCTATCCGTCGATATGGATGTCCAAATCACTCCTGGTCCAACCAATACAGCCTTGGAAACAAACAATACTCGGCAAGTAATATCGAAGGATAATTGCGAAACCAAACAAACACGAACTGTTTATTAACGCAAAGACCTACTAACCCTTCGGTCATTTCGCTCAGAATTTAAGCCCGACCTCCCTACTATGACAACTTTGAAATACTGTGGTATTTATAAGGCCAGAGGTCGTAAAGCTGGGAAAAGAACTCGAGATTTGCAACAAGATGGGAGTATTTTAATAATTTCAAGACGAAGGATGAATAATTATCAAAGGAAGGATAATTATGCAAGCCAGAACGTGTCACGCAAGGGTCACGCAAGTTCCACTCTTCAAAAGAATAGCTTTTTAAGACCTGTCACAGCTCAACCCACCTTGGCTAAGATCGTCCTCAAATGTATGGTTTTAAATACAAGATCTTTAGATAAAGTGGACGCCTTTCCTGCTCTGAGTGCTGAACTATTTTCATATAAATGTGACATTGCACTTGTGTGTGAAACGTGGCTCAAGGAAGTTTTTCCTACTCACCTCATCTGCCCTGTTGGCTTTAGTGCGATCAGACAGGACAGAATAGATCGTATGGTGGTGTTGCTATTTTCTGCCGTGATGATTGGAAGTTAGAAAACCTGGATGGTTGTTTCTTAAATGATTTTGAGTGTCTATGGGCACGCATAACTACACCTAATTCTATATTTTATGTGTGCTCTATTTATCATCCACCTGAACCAGTATATAATGTGGAGGACTTACTAGAGTTTCTCACAAACATCTGTGAGAGTATTGCATCTATTGGCCCCAACAATACAGTAATTATTGGTGGAGATATAAATGAACTTAAATATACTGATCTACTGAACCATGCAACCCTAGCACAACTGGTTAAGGAACCCACAAGGGAAAACAAAATACTAGATGTCTTCATCACCAACAAGCCATATCTATGGAAAAAGACACAAGTCGTTGAGAGTTCTGTGAGGACAGATCACAAGATGGTTATCGCAGTCCCAAAAGACCAGGTTAAAGCCAAACGCTGTACTAGAGAATTTCACGATGTTAGAGAACACAATAAAATCAAGATGTCCAAGTTGTTGGATGAACATGACTGGCAAAGTGTTCTCTCTTCGGGAGATAACATTCAGGTGAAAATAGACAACTTACAAACTGCGCTCTCGTCCATGTACAACGACTGCTTTCCCATCAAGTCTGTGCGAGTGTCTTCCAGAGACCCCCCTTTCATGTCACCACTTGTAAAACATCTTCTGAACAATAGGCGCAAATTAATGAGAATGGGACATACCGAGAATAATAGCTCTGTTTCTATACTTCAAGATAAGATCAACAAACTGATTAGAGAGAGCCAACTACGTGCTGTCAAACAAGAATCCAACAAGCATGATAAAGGGACTAGATCATGGTGGGCTACTGTGAACTCTATTACCGGGAGGAAATCACATAACCAGTCCATCAGTTCAATTATTGATCCTGCCAGCATAAACAAGTATTTTGTTGACATTAACACTGATCCACATTATTCTCCTCCTGAAGCTGTTGTTATACCTGAAGGCACTAGAATTCCTGAGTTGTCTGTACATGACGTCACACAGTTCCTACTTAGAGTAAGAAGGACTGCATCTGGTCCAGATAACTTCCCCTACTGGCTCTATCGTGACTTTGCTTACCATCTTGCCCCTATAGTGGCTGATGTTTTCAATTTATCTTTGAGGCTACACACTGTTCCTCTAATATGGAAGGAAGCAAATGTCAGACCCCTCCTTAAAGAGTCACCTTTAAGCTCCTGTAATCAGCTCAGACCTATATCTCTTACCAACATCATTATGCGTCTTTTCGAGCGCCTGGTGTATAAGCGTGAGTTATCCAGTATGTGCAATAGCTATATTGACCTGGATCAATTCGCTTAACGACAGGGACATAATTCTACTATGGCCCTGATCAAGTCTCAACACTACTGGTTAAAATGGCTCGAACATAATGCTGACTTTGTAAGAATTTTCTCCTTCGACTTTAGCAAAGCTTTTGACAGTGTATCCCATAGTGTTCTTTTTAATAAATTAAGGAATATAGGCATAAAAACCCCTACGTTTTTAATTGGCTAATTAGTTTTTTAAGTGATAGAAAGCAGCGCGTTGTTATTGACGGCATTACAACCGATTATTTAAACATCAATAAAGGGGTACCTCAAGGAACGGTACTGGGTCCCAAACTATTTTCCATCATGGTTAATGACATTAAGACCATAAGTCCCAACAGCTTGCTAGTTAAATATGCTGATGACCTCACTCTTAGCATTCCAGTAAATACTAAAAACAACAGAAATTGTAATATAGCTGACTTAGAAGTACAATCCATCATACAGTGGTCAGAAAATAACCACATGATGAAGCTTAATTTTAGTAAGACATGGGAAATGTTGCTTAAGGGTTGATGTCCTAAGCAGCCACCTGCCCCTCTTCCTATTATTGAGCGCAAAGATCAATTGAAACTACTTGGAGTTACTTTTGAAGACCGTCCCACTAATTGGGATACTCATGTAGAATTCCTTTTGAGTAAAGCTAGTAGTCGGCTCTATATACTAAGAGTGTGTAAATATTATAAGTATCCAATTGAGCATTTAGATCTGCTCTTTCATAGCCTTATTATTTCTGTATTCACCTATGCCATCGAAGTATGGGGATGCTGTTTCTATGATAAATATCTCAGTAGAATAGATAGAATGTTTGCTAGAGCTTTTAGATCAGGGTATTGTTTGGAGAAATACGGTATTTGCAGTATTTTAAACTCTAGGGATAAGAAATTATGGAACAGAATCTCAAAATCATACTGCCCTTGACGATCTGTTTCCACCACAGAGATCCAGACAACTCTGTGATAGAGGGCATAACTATATCTTGCCTTGTGTAAAAACTGAGAGGTTCAAATCCATTTTTATAATATATAAATAGATCTCTTTTCACTTTGTGAGAACATAATTGACTGTTACTAGATTCATATTTATATATATATGTATATATATATATATATATATATATTTCTTTTATATATATTTTTTGTAAATATTGCACGTTTGATGTGGTATATTTGTTAATAAAGACTATTATTATTATTATTACAAGTGGATACCGCAAACGATAATCATAAAATGGTTTCCACCCCTCCCCCCTTATTTTTGCAAACTTTGCAGATCTTACACAAAATTCGCATACGATATGTTCTATTAATCATGTTTGTACCCAGACTATGATTTTGATGCTGCGACGTTATTAAATCCCTTTCTAATGGGGAGGGCACTGTTATTAACAGGAAAGGCATAAGCCATTTCACCCCTCCCCCCTCAGTTGTGCAGGGTTCGCATTTCTTACCCCACATTTGCAACCAATATGTTGTGTTCGTCGTGTTTACTACCAACACTATGATTTTAGAGCTGCAACTTCATTCAAGCCATTTCTAATGGGGAGGGCACCATTATTAACAGGAAATGCATAGGATTTTCCTCCCCTTCCCCCTCAGTTTTGCAAGGTTCGCATTTCTTACCCCAAATTTGCAACCAATATGTTGTTTTCGTCGTGTTTACTACCTAATCTAAGATTTTAACGCTGCAACGTTATTTAATCCAGTTCTGGACTCGGGAATAGCAAATGAAACTGTCCCAGCATGCTTTGCGGCCAAAACGGAAATGGCGATGGATTTTTACGAGTAGAAAGGAACGTCGTAGAGACAAGGGGTTTTCACCAAAATGTTACCCATGGAAAACTGCAGGGCGTCTTCTTCATTTGGTTGACATTAAAGTTCAGGGGGGGAAATGACAGGCAAAATAATATTTCAAAATGGCTTAACCCCCCTGAACTTCAGTTGCGCGAAGGTTACATCAAAAATTTAATCTAGTTGGATGAAATTACATATGATAGGCTAGTTTTACTTCCCGTTAACATAGCGCAACATACCAAACATTAACACGTCCAAGCTATAAATTACAATTATTCCCTACCCCACTCCCCCTGGAAATGGTATACCCATTTGTGTTAGCAAAATGTCTCCGGAATGTCATTCATGACAAAACTGATCGATTTCTAAGTTTTCACGTTCAACACCGAAACACAGAATTGACGTTAACCAGTTGCCCAGGCCCCGCTCGGCCAAGCAAAAAGCGAGAAAAAACGCCTTAACCCCCCCTGAACTTCATTTGCGCGAATTAGTACACAAAAATGTCATCTAGTTGAGTGAAATTACATAAGATAGGCTGGTTTTTATGCCAGCAACTAGGCGCTAGATACCGAACATTAATTAATTAATTAACTATTTAATGATTGTATTATTTCTATGTTTATCGTTAGGAATTATTAAAATACAATTCAATACAAGCGATAGAACGCAACACAATACAATACAATAGAATACAATTTGGTAGCAATTCGTGTCGTCCTACATGAAGGGATGGCCAAATCCTGTTTTTATTGTTTTTTTAAATTTTTATTATTTGCCTGTTATTGCTTTTTCTTAAGGCTCAGGTTTCCTAAAAAAGTAGGATAAACACACAGTTCCGTTCAGGCCGAACGAAAAACAGAGATTAACTTTCTAACGTAAAACCTCGAGGTTTCACGTTGTGTAGTTTCTCAGACAACGGCTAAAATGTGTCGCGAGTGCATTTTCACATGCAGTTATTGTATTTTGTAATTAAATATGTTGTCTTAATGTGCCGTCGCCCTAGACGTTTGGGGCTAGCCCCTCCCACTTGTATGATTGACGTTTGGGACTAGCCCGTCCCACTTGTATGATTGACGTTTGGGGCTAGCCCCTCCCACTTGTATGATTGACGTTTGGGACTAGCCCGTCCCACTTGTATGATTGACGTTTGGGGCTAGCCCCTCCCACTTGTATGATTGACGTTTGGGACTAGCCCGTCCCACTTTGTATGATTGACGGACGTCTATTGCCAACTTCAGCAATGAAACGGTTGTAAGTTGCCCAAAAATGTCATATAAGCAAGGAAAACAATAAATCAATCTACAATTTATTTTGCTAAAGTCCCCCATCAGAACGATTTTGTTGAATATTTTGAAGTTCAAGCTGATAGCCTATAAGCACTTGGTTAAGATATTTTATTATTTCCAGCTTTGTCTGCCTTGATAGTACCGTATTCATCCTGCATTGCAGCATTCGTATAATTATTCTGTAAAATCGATAAAAAATGGTCAAATGTCAAGGTGAAAATATTTTCCTCCTTGTGAACAGACGGAGGTTTTGTTAATTGTATCAATAGCTGTTATTACGGCTGAGCCAAATACCATGAAACGGTCAGCGGTTTCACCCATCTTATCGGGGCATCGACTCGTTTGAGGCTGAATGCGAAGAGGAGTTATCGTGTGAGTTGTTGACTTTACGGACCCAAGAAGCTTCTGAAGACAAGGCTTGTAAAAAAATTCCGTCAAATCACCCCAGTGGCCAAGGACAAACACCGCTTAACATTTATTCTTGCTTATCTTGCATCATCTTCTTGGTGATCTCCGTTCAACGTGAGTCCATCTCTGTACCATTTTGAAAAGGTTGATCCGAAAGCCTCGTTTTCATGAGGACTGATGGGTGAAACCGCTGACCATTTGGCTCAGCCGTAATAACAGCTATTACCGTGTCCTTGTGTTCTAGTTGAAATTTCTGAAAGTTCTGCTCGCGGTCCTGAGGCTTACGAGGCCTACCAGTGAGCTCTGAAAGATGACTGATGGCAAAACCAAAAATAGACGCGTGTTAATAATGTTGGTGGGACAAGCGAGAGCCTGGCAAGACAAGCGTCCTCAAATCCCTTAGAGGCAAATACTTGATATTCACGTAGTGTTGTAAACATCCTGCCTACGATTTCAGCTATAAAAACACAAAACACTTAAATATATTAGGAATCAGTAATATTTCGAATTAAAAAAACCCGGCGTTTTAATTGACTCGGATTTTGCGAAGCAAATCTGTGAGTATTTGGTGTGTATGGGAAAATCACAGGAATCACTCAGAGTCGCGAGCATTGGCGCGGGTTAGGCCGGGAGAGCTCATTTACAAACTATACTCTGATTGGTCAAAATAAATTCCTGACCAAAAAGAATAGCGTCTGGAATAAGTTGCCTAAAAAATGCGTCCACTTTGAATAAGCACCCCATTCTCGTTCCCAGTGCCTCCTCAACTTAACTTAAGGAGGCACTGGGAACAAGAATGATGAGCACCCATGAACGACACTGCGGTCAAACGACTGAGCATGCTGAACTGTCACGTATTCTGATTGGCTCTTCGATTATGACGCAAGGGTTGTTCTTACTAACAATGCTTTTTATTGGCCAAACGGACTGTCCTGAGAGTTGAACATTTATATAGATTCGATTGCTCAAATTTTATCAATAAAACGATTTTAAATAACCTTAAAACACGTTGTGTAGCCAGGTAGAGCAATAGATGAAGTGCATTACTGGGAAGTTTTCTGGTAAGTTTCATCAGTGGGAAAGCCAGGAGAATCCGTTAAACCTGAACATATGCTATCGATCGCTTCATTTCAGCGCTAACGGAAAATGAACGGCTTTTTAGGATTCTCTTCTAGCTTAGATACATCCTGGTAGCATTGCGACACCCTTCCACTGTTTCTTTATCCAAGTAAACTCCATTTGGAGCCGTTTAGTAGACCTGTTTCCACTACGTCGTACGCCACGTGGAAATACCGTTAATCGCATCTCGCTCACTCCGGATTGGGATACCCATGGTTTGTAGGCACGTGTTAAACATTTTCATATTTAGCTTGGCATCCAATAAGAAACCAGCTCATAGTTCAGATCGTCAATGTTAAAGACCCTGTGTCCGAGCCCATGGTGCTTTGCGCCAATGTTATGATTAGTTTGTTTATCAACGGCCGCATAAATTAAAGGCCAGCTTTTAGGCGAACTAAAATGCTCTCGATTGTTTATAAGTTTCATAAAAGAAGTACCCATATACTTTGGATAACGAATTTCATAATTTCTACCGGATTAGAAACCCAATCGAGCCCACGAATTTTCTCCGGATACTTCGAATATGATTTTAACAGTACTCGGCAGGAAGCCAGTTGTTCTGTCTTTAGATTCTAATTAGGTTTACGAGTGCGACTTTTCACAACTCTACAAGCAAACACATACTCTTGCTACCTTGTTTTCATGTTTCCAGTATTACTTAGCTGTATTTGAAGATCTCTACTATCCTTGCGAATGATATATTTTGAGTGTAAAATGAAATGTCGACTCGTACTCCCACTCAGCACTCGAGTCAAACTCACAGCGAAGTAACAGCTGAACTCGGCAGATTGGACTTTGACCCGCGATCGTAGTTTTGGTAGCAAGACTTTCTGGACCTACTGGAGGATGAAAAAAAAGGTAAGGACATTGCTTTCTCTGCTAATAAAAATGCAAAACATATACTGATACGTCGTAACACCTCAGTGGAGCTTAGCCATGCGAAATTATAATTACGAATGATCTTGATGCCAGAAGTGGTTGCATGCTTTGTGCTTTGTATTTCCAACGAAGCCCGCCGGTCCATTAGTGCAGCAAATCCCCGGGAAACTCACGTAGTAGTCCTTTTGAACCACAAGTGTTCTCTTGTAGATCTAGAGAAAGTAAAATGTGGACTGCTGAAGGATTATTTGTCGAGTCGCTTCCCCTCGCTGTCTCGGTCCTTTCTCCGGAATCCTCTACTCGCCACTCTAGTCCGGGATTCGAAGAAATATTCGAACTAAAGTTTCATTTTATAAAGAATATATTCAAAAGTTAAGATAAAAGAAAGTCAGTTAAGCATATATACCTATGAATAATTACACGATGGCCCAAACTAGGGATGGATTTCGGAAGATTCGAGAGTCACATAACAACAACAACGATCTTTCTGATTTTCGTAGCCTACGGAAATGATTTGCGCGCGCAAAGCACCATGGGCTCGGACACAGGGTCTTTAAGATGTCACAATTGAACCAATCAGCGACGAAAAATGTTGTAAACCAGTCAAGTACATTAAAATGGGGTTTTCGCTGTCGTCAGTTTGCTTTTAGAATTTTACGCGTGTTCTTAGGATGATAGCTTAATTTCCTTCGTCTACATTGAAGTATATTATAAAGCAAATAAAAGATGGTTCTCCTTGTTATAAAACAAAATAATGCACTTTCAAGGTCTTGAAAAGCTGCTCTATATAGAACAATAGATGCTTAACTGAGTACATACTTATACAGTATACACCTATTCCATAACAGGTTGTCCCGGTCATATGGCAAGTATAACATTCCCAGACCGAAATGGATTCTGGTTATAACTGTTCAGCTGTGCAAAACGTATAAACTACAGTGTAATTCGGTAAATCGATTCACAGGAGACCATTAATATTTGGCCCCAGCCTAGTCCCTAGGCCTTCTGGCTGGTATTTTGTCTGAGTGGGTTAATAGGATCCATGTGGTTTCTAATGGCTTGTGACGTCACCAACTGTCAACCAGAAGGCCAGCTGGGCCCACAAATTCGCAAAAATGGGCCCAAGATGGCGACCACTCTTGATGACAAGGATGGAGTTAGTTCAAAGACTTGCATGCATCAGGTGATAGGAAGATCACATTGAGTTTTCTTATTCTAAAATGTTTGACGTTTGTGTAATTCCAAATAGTAAAACCTGGCAAAATGTAGTCGGACTATTAAAATTTAAATTATCGAATATCGTGTATTTTTAAAAGTAATTTAATAAACTCGCTCGTGAAGTATACTTTATTCACCTTTATTCAACAATATACCTGGCACTTCGCTTCCAAGCTGTTCATCTTACAGATTTGGATTCGCTGCCCGATGTTAACAGAGAAGAGAGACAGACAGCAGCAAGAGCCATCTTCAGTTTTTACCAGTGGAATGAACTCATTGTGCTTCGTCAAACGGATGAAAGTTGTTGAGCCGTGAAACTCAACGCAATATTCACCTAGAGCGGGTTTCCTCCACGCCAAATCAGGCAAAGTGCTTTTCAAATCCAAGCAAAACTCTCTTAAAGAATCAAACCCATGCTTTGATATTTGCTCAAGCCGTCTTCACGAGCAAATGTATACCGAATCCGTGGCCATCATGTTGGATCAAATTCTGCTAGGCCTTCTGGTAACAGCGAGCAGTGACGTCACAAGCCATTAGAAACCACAGGGATCCCATTAACCCACTCAGACAAAATACCAGCAGAAGGCCTAGGGACTAGGCTGAATTGGCCCCAAAAACAAATGAATTTTCCAGTCTTTCAGCTACAACCACAATCCATTTAGATCTAGGAATGTCGCTTGTCGTTTCATGGGACAACCACCTCCGGGTTAGCTCAGTCTGTCGATCGGGAGGCCGGCCAGACCAATACTCAGGGTGTTAAAATAAATGAGTAGAAGGTGCTACCTTTACATAATCCAACAGTAAACGGTTAGACCTTCACGACTTTACGGACAAGGACGTAAAATCGTAGGACCAAGTCAACAGAGGGCCATGTGGAAGGTTACTGAGCTACATGTTAGCGGTAAACGTGTTACCCCCAAAGTGACTTTACTTTGCTTTGCAACCTTTTTGAAATAAGTGTATATGGATGCAAGTGAAGTAGGCTGTAGTAACGTATAATGGTTTGTGCATGGTTCAAGTGAAGTAGGTTGTAATAACGTACAATGTACCCGCTTCCTTTAAACACCACTAGGAAATACATGTTTGCTCTTACAACACTTTTTCACTTTGTTAATTATTTGTTCACAAATACAATATCTTTTTTTTTTCTAGAAGCCCAAATATTTTCTACTTTCCTGAAACAGTACTACACAAGTGGAGAGAGCTCAGTGATTCAACCATTTCCATGGATGGACAATTATACCTGGTTGGAACATGAGACAATGTTTACAAGGTTGAGAACAACCAAAAGGGAGAAAGAAAGATTCATAGAAACAGATGAGGAGGTCGCCATGAATGAGGTTTTCAGAGCTCACGGAGACTCAAAACAGTGGACACATCGAACTGTCCTTATTGAGGGACAGCCAGGAATTGGCAAGACAACTCTCTGTCATAAGCTGGCGTATGATTGGGGTAAGGGGAACATTCCATCATCAAGTTCTTTCCCTGAGGTTGAACTTGTTCTGCTTTTAAAATGCAGAGGCATTGAAGAGGGTGGGATATGGCAGGCAATCGAAGATCAACTGCTTCCCGAGGAGCTTACTGGTGAGGATAAAAAGAGAGAATTGTTCGAATACATCAAGGAGAACCAGGAGAAGGTGATGTTGATAATAGATGGCTATGATGAGCTGCCAGCAGAGCAAAGTGTACAGGAAAGTTTGATGAAAGTTATAAGTGGAAGGGCGCTATCACGTTGTTGTATTATTGTAACAACACAACACGAGGGAGGCATGAAAATACACAAACATTTTGACGAATTGTTAGATATCAAGGGGCTTAAATGGAATCACACCTGTGAATTCATAAATAATTATTTCCACACCTCTCCGTCTTTAGCAGAAAGTCTCATACATTCAATTAGTGGTAATTATTTCCTTAAGAATTTTGTTTATAGTCCACTTCAGACAGCTCTTCTTTGTGTAATTTATGAAGAGAGCAAGGATCGCTTTCTGCAGCAAGGAAATCCTATGAACCTTGGTGAACTGTACAAGAACCTTGTTTTTTGTGTTACCAAACGGACCCTCACAAAGGAACATAAAGATATTGTGGATGATGACACTTTGATGGAAGACTATCATGCAATTTACTCGATGCTGGGGAAATTAGCCTTCGATAGTCTACAGAGCAGTGAGGCTTATTTCAAAGTAAGCCAACTTCTACCAAATGAGGAAGAATTACTGTGTAAGTTAGGTTTTATCTTTAAAGAGAAGTCGGTAAGGAAGCTCAGGCAAGAAGGGGTATTTGGGTTTACTCACAAGACGATTCAAGAATACTTTGCTGCACTTTATGTCACTGACTGCTTAACTAATGGAGACCCCCATACCTTTTGTTCCACTCAAAATATTGACATCATTTACATGCTTGGCAAAAAGTTCTCCATCGCTGGTCTTGAAGAAAGAGGTAAGTAAAATTTTGCTTTAGAGTTTTATTTGTGAAAAGAAGAGAACATTTATATTGACAGACACTGAGTGTACATTTGTAGATTTCCATAGTAATTGCATATCGTCATTGTTGACCTCTAGTATTCATCATTTATTTTGGATTTTTTTAGTAACTACATGTAAGTAAACAAAGGGATAGAGTACAACCACAAAACCATGCAGCATCTCAAACACTAAATTGCAGTTAAATTAAGGGCTCTTACTCTAACTGATTGGTTAGATGTACACAATGTAATCACATTTCTCTTTGGATGAACGGTAAAGACAAAAGGAGTTCCTTATCCGAAATATTATGTTGGTATCCCTGTGGATACATCCATATAATAATGGACAGTGTAGTTTTGGCAGGAACTTGAGTACATAAGGACATGTCAGTTGTAGTTAGGTATTTGTGGTCCTGACTAGCAACAGTTATACACGTTTCTTTTCACCATTGACTTTTTTTATTTTAATTTATGACCATGTTACAGAGTTGTGGTAGTTTTCAGACTTTCACCACCCAGAAGTTTCCACTTTTTACCACATGCACTGTGAAATTTTGTGGGTTTTCTTCGTATCCGGCAGAGTACATTAGCACAGTGTGTGATTGCATCACATATTACATGACATAATAGTGTGTAGATTGAAGTGCAGCATGATAAGTACAATAAATAGTATGTGCAGATAGTTATCATCAAAGGTCAACCGGAAGCTACAGACTGCGGATATAATTAATTCAATATTTTTAGTAATCGTACGGATCGGAGGCGTTTGATGACAGCACAATTCCGAATATTGGTAAAAAAGAATCCTCTCACGGGCGAGGTTTGGTTCGAGAAAGGCTTCCAACAGTTCCCTTTATAGTTTTGTAATATCTAATGAGCAGTTAATAATGTTTAATCCAACAAATACCAATATGGACTTCTGATAGAATACAATAATATAATAATAGTAGCCTAAGACTACGATTTATTAAGAGGTATTACAATTATCATATACAGATAGTATATCATAACAATATTTTGCAACTAATTTCGTAATGAACTCATCATGTATAGCAAGAACAGCAGATAAAGTTACACAGAGGAACACAAATTGATCACGAATACAATTAACACGACTGTAGATACCCTGGTTCCAGAGGTTTTCTAGAGAGAACAGCCGTGGAGAAAGAGCAGCGAGGCGGCGATCAGCGAGTTGCGATAAAGAGCCGCAGGGTAGACTGTAGAAAGAACAGTAGTGAAATATAGTGATAGCTCCATCACAGGATGGACAGGATACAACTTTAATATGGAATAAATATAAACATTGAGACAATCATCTATTAGTACTCGGAACCTGCAGTATAACAGAACAGCAGACTAAATTGTAAACGTGTGTTACCGTACATGAATAAGTAGTGTTTACAGTAGAAGGTCAACTTCTCTAATTTACATACGAAAAAAACAAAAATATTAAATTACATATATACACTAGAGGAGCAGAGAGTGAAAGTCACCACGCTACCGGCCACTCTTAATAAATAATAGGAGTGGATTACCATTCCTCCCTAGTAACCACACCCTAGAACTGTCTTCTCAGGCTAGATCAGTGCTTCCAAGAAAGCTTGGACGGAAACATATATTCTGCTGGTGACTGCAGCGACATGTCCCTGTAAAATGTACCCTAAAAAAAAGACCTAAAAAAGGAAGACCTAGAAAAGTGTTATGGAGCACAATTATTGAATTAGTTTTAGTGTGTAGTTGTATGGATTTAAAAGCAATGTATACACGTAAGTGTACGGTTGCTGCTATCAAAAGATCTAGTTGTGTCAAAGAAGTCAAGAATATCTTTGATTGAAATTATTTTTATTAATATCTTAAAGTAGAAATGGATAGTGTTTCTGAATTAGTGGTTGCACGGTTAACGTTGTTGTTAAAAGGAGCTTTGAGTCGACCTGGCCAGTCACTAGAAGTTCTTTATAATATATCAGTGTTAATTAGTTAGGCTTATTCGGTTTAAGATTTAAGTTTCGAATTAGCAACGAGAAATATGAAACGTTTTAAGCTTATGCCACTTATTGGTACATGCTTTGGTGGCTAGCCAGAAAACCACACTGAAACCACTGGATCGAAACTTTAAACCTGGACGTTTGACAATCCATTAGTACTTCTGTCATTTGGTTCTATTAAAACAAAGACAGAACAATTATGGATTTTCAGTTTCTAAAATGTTGTTACGAAAGTTGGTCGTCAAAGTGTGCGCCTGAAAAAGGCATACCTATAGAGGTAAAGTTTTGTAGTACGGTTCAGAGTTAGAGAACCAGTCAGAGTTGCATATCTATAACCGCAATAAAAGAAAGATTGACTTGAAGTAGAGAGTCCTGCTACCTCCCGTACGCCAAGCGTGGTTTAAAATTATTCCCGTAACATTTGGTGGAGAATCGACTTCTTCAAGTAAGGCAAACAGTGATGTTACCAGTACTAGGATCTGTTTATTATGGCAACAAGAACTTATGAGTTTATCAGCCCGGATTCAGGGTGATCCAACCATTGATATTTCTTTTATGGTTAGGTAGTTGCAATTGTCGCCGTAAATTGTATCGTGTTTAATGTTTCTGTTTTTCCCTCTCATTTGATTAAAATAATTATGTTAACACAAGTTTAATTTCAATTGCTACACTTGTTCAAAATGCATAGTTGTTCTTTCTTTACTATGGTGTGAGATTAGCTAATCATTACTTAAGTTGAAAGCGAAATTTGATTGATATCGTGTCTCTGAAATTTGCAAAACTGATTACTAGAAGCAAAGCTAGAATCCTGGCGGAAAAGGCAGCGTCGGTAGAAGGTTTATCAGAACCTAGCAAAACATCTACACCGACGGAACAGCCAATAAAACCGCTTAAAAAGAAGTTCTTTAAAACATTACTACCACCCTGGGCTACTTTACCTCGCACACGTCAGGCAAAATTACCTACAAAAGACCCCACCCTAGATCCATCGCTAAGTTCCGAGACATTCAGCACAATTAGTTCCAGTTCTTCAGAAGAGGAAATTTATCGAATGGAAGCTCATACTTATCAGCAACCTCGCGAAAATAAATTGTATCAATCAGAAGTAACTCAACTGTGTGGTGCCCTAAATGATATGAAACTCGATATGGCAAGTTTTGTTGATACTGTGAGTACTAAAGGAACAGTAATATTTCCAGTATTTAGTGGTGATGAGAGTGAGGATGTTTATGATTTCTTAAATAATTTTCAGAGAACAGCAGAATGTTGCAGATGGAGTGAGGAAAAACAGGCTCTAGGACTCCCCTTACACCTTAAGGGATATGCCAGTCTTTGGTATAATGCTTTGCCAGGCGCGAGACACATGAATCTTGAGGAACTAGCAACTGCCTTAAAACATCAGTTCGTATCGGGTGCAAGTGAATGGCGCCTCAGACAAACCCTTAACCACTGCCGGCAAGGTTTAAACGAACCCTTAGCAGAATATGTTAATGACATTAGAAGGCAATGTAACCGCCTTAATTTGCCTAAATCAGAATGGATTCATTATTTTATCCAAGGCTTAAAACCATCAATTAAAGCGTATGTTATTCTGCAGCAGCCTGAAAATTTTGATGAAGCAGAAAACTTTGCTAAGTTAAAAGAATCGATCTCAGCAACCGAAACTCCTCCAGTCGTTACTTCAAAGGAGATAGGCGAAGTTGTGGCGGAGCAACTTTTAAGAGCGGCATTCTGTAAATATCGCCGGAGGTGTGCAAAATGAAAAAAATCAAATTCCTCAAATTTTGTCAGAATATAGGTCTAGGGGAACTTTTGATAAAATAAATAATTTTACTTCGATCCGATTATTATTTTAGGCGAACGGCGACCATTACGGTTTGACGCCTCTCAGACCGGTTTCCACGGGCTCGACACCACATCACTATACACAGCTCGGCTAACCATGAACATCAGAATGTACAATACTAAATAGCTCTATAGAAAGTACAAATAATGCTTTATGTTTTGGTGTGTTGGTTGTTTAATTTGATTACAAATTAAATATTTTAGCGATTTTTTATTATTTTGCTAATTTTATCAATTTTTGGATAACAAAATATTGACCAAATTGAGAGGATGAAATCGTACATTGGTACATGGCTTGGCTATATAAGAGTTAAACCCACCGAAAGAGCATTCATTCTTCTTCAAGAAACTGCAATAAAATGTTGGGGCTATTTAAAACTACGAATTTTAAGAGCGCCAAACGCATGCGACACTGAGGTTAAAAATCGCTTTCTTCTTACGGCGTTCGGATGTCTAGAATTCATGATGCGCAAATAAAAAAATATTGTATCAACTTCTCCGCAGTAATATTGGCTATTGGTGAAGTCGTGACCACTGCCAAGTGTGTTATATATTGGTTTCTAGCGATTATGTGTGGATCTAGTAACTTTTAGCGGGTTTTTTTCTGACTGACAGATCGAGCTACATCATTAATTATGCACTAGTCAAAGTAAACCCCCACCCCCCCCCCCCCAACCCGGGATAGGGTGGGGATTAGTGGGGATTTTGCCTCACAGGGAAAGCAAAAAACAGAAAATGCCCCACCTATTGCGGCAATTGTGGACAGTAAATGCAGGCAAATGCCCCCACTCCAGGGGACAAATCACTAAAAATAGGTCATTTTTGTTTTACAAACTTCACACATTTTAGCTTGCAGTGGTCTGGGTTGTGTCTTTTATTGCTCAATAGGGTCTCGATCTACATGTACTAATGAGATTGAACTCAGAAGAAGCCAAACAACGTGACAGTATTGCTGAAATTCGTCCTGAACTATACACGGAAGTAGAACGGAGAAGTCTGCAGTGGCCTGGACTGTCTTCTATGAACAATTCCCCACCACATTTTGCCTCACGTTGGCCCCTCAGTTCCCCCACACCCCATCAAATAACCGATTTTCCCCCACCCTCTGGGGCACTCTACCGTGTCAAAAGCGATCGCTTGCCCCACATTTGCCGCACCCTGTCCCGGGTTGGGGGGGGGGGGGGGGTTTACTTTGACTAGTGCATTACTCGCTCCATTCGGATAATGTTTTGACAATTCTAAGTCATTTTGAAAGTCTACGATTGAGCTATTTAATGTCAAACATGAACAAAATAATTATTACCATCTAAATATGTACCTTTTAAGTGGATGTTTCGTATAAAAACAGTAGAGGTAACTTCAACATCATTGCATCTCTGCATTGCAACGATTGAATTACACACAGGAATCCCGCATATAATTCAACAGAGCGAGATAGATAGGGTGTATTGTTTTGAGTTTTTTTTGTTCTATCGCTGTTGACCCCGTCACTTTTATTCGTTGTCGTGTTTAAGGCGGTTTCGCATACATCTAGATGCCGGGATTATATAGGCTAAAGGCAAGAATTAAACCGCATAGTCACAATTTTGGAGATTTCAGTCGCATTTCGGGGCTTTTGAATACACTGCGACCTAAAAGTATATAATTACGAATAGCACCCCCACGATTAAAATACTAAATTTATAGTTATAAAACCACCCCACCCCTCCTTATATTTATAATAAAAATGTACCTAATAGGTAGTGAATGTTGCCGTTCAGTTAAGGATGTGTATTAGAAAAAAATCAACTATCTCTTTGGCAGGAAAAATATATTACTGGGTGAGAAAAATGCCAAGGTGTTAGATGAATATATTTAATTCTGTAGTTTTGGGTCTGTCGTGCGACTGAAGCCTGACATGCTCGAGGTTTGAGCTGTGGTGTGTTTTCTCAAAACATTTTCCGATTTCTTTCATTTTGTCCCGACATATCAACGGTTTTCCGGTAAATTCAAGCCTACCAATTTCCGACATTTCTTAGGATTCCCAGCACAAAAAAACTGCTGTTCTGCCCGGTGAAGTTTAAACAAAGGAAATCCGATTGTAATTGATAATGTAATTGTAAATGATAATTGTGTTTTGAACCGGCTGCTTGACTTTATCGAAGGCCAATAGAAAAAAATGATTTGCTGCTCACTATCATGATAGAAGGAGAGAAAACTACACGACTACACGATCGCCTACACGACTCTAGTGACTTCACCCGCATTCTAGGGCTTTTCATGACAGGTATAGGTGTGCCACATCCATGCTGTAGTCGGTGATGCTGTGCTGTCTTGACTCTATATTCCGTGATACCAGGGATGTATTGCTTAATAATGGGGTGTGGCACCAGATCTGCCATTATCGATAGGACTTGCTTACGAGTGTCCCAATGACTGCATTTTGATAAGTTTCTGCCAGTGCCTCCAGGTACTTTGTATCATGTGGAAGTTGCTGAGTTCAGTGTACCTAGTAAAGTCTTCTCAACCGACAGGGAATTTTTCAGAGCTTCCCACAGACAACCTGCGTCTCCTGGAGTGATGACTAACCTATTAGAAACTAACTAACTATTAGAAACTCGTTCAAGTTTAAACGGCGTAGGCCAAGGTTGGCGCTGGCTCCATTAATTTTTTCACTTGACGATTCGCTACTCCTAGTATGCTCAGAGAGTAGTGACTTATGTCCGTCTCCTGTGTTTGGTTTTCCATTGCTTGGCACAAACCATTGTTGCTGCTGTCGACTTCCTAAGGTAAAATAGATAGAAATATAAGAACACGTTAACTAACATCAACCAAAAAGCGTTGCAAAATATTCATATCGATTTAAGGCTCTGTATAATAACAATATAAACAACACTACACACATACACAAAGGTAAACTACAGAACAAAAGACAACTATTCGATAATGCACGACACGAACTGACACGAACATTTCTTTCTGACTTCAACATTTCTTAGAGTGAAAAGTGTGACAGTTGTCTTGTTTTCAATGCGTTTTTTTTCCATACCACTTCACTTTCACTTAGATGATTCAGCGGGAGATATATTTTTCTTTTTTGCCTTTATCTTCTGGAAGAACATCCTCTGATGTGGGTGAGGCACCGGATTGTGTGGAGAGCAGCTCCTTTCCCAGAAGCAGGCGGCATTGTTTACATATTGCTGAAAGAAAGATATAGGTTCCCGATATATAAATACGTGCATTATAGTTTAAAAAAGTCACATTAGTTCAGATCGTGCGTAGACTGTTAGCAGATTACATTGATATCATAATTTATTTCACTTACGCGAGGCAACTGGAACAAGTGTAGAAGACATTATAGAGCTCTCTAGATTGCAGGAGAGTCATTCCACGATCTCCCCTCATTTGCTTGTCCTTGTGAGGAGCCCAGTTCGGCTGAGACGCACACGACTTTTTACTACAGCGCCATCGGATTCCTAATGCATCTCGGTGACATGGACATATCGACATTTTCAGATGACTTTCCTTGATTTAAAAAACACCTGGCAATTATAATTATTTTATTTTATTATCCATCACAGGGGCGAAGCTTCCTGTACGCATGTACGCACGTGCGTACACCTTGAGACGAAAATTCCCTGTTTGGCCTTGTATTCTTTTTACGAGAGGGGGCCCTTAAAACGGTAGCTACTGCACTTGTGCGTACAACTTGAAAATGCTTAGCTACGCCTCTGCATCATCAAAGTCCACTCTAAGCCTTGCTGTTATTCAAGTAGCCACAATGTTTATTTAGATCATTTGCGTGGTAATACACCGGCTATACTATTTTCAGTGAAGTGTGACCCTGGAAGTTTCAAGTCCCCCTGTAGATAATCACACCTCACCCCATGTGTATAATCTACCTATTTTCACTCCATGTCCATTATCCCCACCTATAACCCCCCTTCGTGGATAGCCCCCTCAAAAAAATTGTAACAAATTAATTGACCTATATCATTATGATGTCACGGCTTGTTTATGAGGGGGACAGAATCGCCAAGAACAATAGAATTTTGAACTAAATCTGCTCTGCTGAGAAAAAAAATACTTCGAATTGCCTGGTTTCCAGATATCAGCCGTATCAATGTTTATCCCACAATATTTACCGTATTTGGTGGCTGTTACCGCTATTCTACGTTCTACAAAATGCATTTGATAGCGACTTCCTTTGTGCTGTTGCTGTTTTGTCCCCCTCCCACGACCGTGATCCTTAGCGTTTAAACAATAGATTGTTTTGATTTGACGTCACAATGATATAGGTCAATTGGCCCTGTTATTTACATGGGTACAGTAGTTTTGTGTTACTGTTTACTTTGTTAAACTAAAATATTACAATGATGACTTTGTACTATGTAGCAAAAAGAATCATGCTAGTGTTGGCTGATTTCCTCTCTTTTTATACTGATTACCTGCCAGAATACCTGAGAACTTTCCTTTCTAAAGGGCCTTTAGGGGAACTAAACATTGACTTCAGTTGATGACGTTTTGATTGACGGTCGCGCGTTGGCTAACTGCAATTTTCCAAATTCGACTTGTAGTGTTTGCAGTTGTCTGGTCTCAGTCGAGCCGGTCTGGAAATTTACAACTCTTGTGTTTCTAAAATTATACAATGCACGTCAAATATTTCTCTGTTCTTGGTGTCTACATTTATTAAATTAAACAGAATTGACATTACTTGTGGTAAATCACCACAAGTATAAGTACCTATTGACTGTACCTGCTCTGGTAAGAAGCAATTTACTCTCTGTATTAATTAAAATAAGGGAAGAATCTCTGCAGTCGAATCTTGATATTCTATCGATACGCACTGGACATTTGCAGGACTGGAAGGACTATACCACAAGGGCCACCAACTAATGCAGAATAGCTACACGAAGCCATATCCGATCCCCTGCCGAGTAAGTGACTCCCGAGACAAACAGAACGCTGACTCGGTACAAAGTGTCACGTACTTGACAAATATGATTTTATACTGACGTCAAAGAGAATCATTATATATTCAAGGCCAATCTGCTTTGTTTTTTTTAGGGAGCCAAGAAATTTTATCGAAAGTCCACGGTCTATAAACTTCAACATTTTAACTTTCCCACTCACACCTTTTTTTTCTTCAGAAAAAGTAATAATGTGCCTACATTTATTTAATATTTTCTGTCTTTTGTGCTTTTTAGCGAAAATTTGACTTTATTTTAGATCAAAAAGAAAATTATACACATGTTGAATAAATATACGCGGGCTTCCTGTGTGTAACGCAATCGTTGCAATGCAGGGATCACCCAATGATATTGAAGTTATCATTGAATTATTTACTGTTTTTCTACGAAACATGTACTTAAAGGTACATATTTAGATGGCAATAATTATTTTGTTCATGTTTGACATTAAATAGCTCAATCGTAGACTTTCAAAATGACTTAGAAGTCTAAAGAAATTATCCGAATGGAGCGAGTAATTAATGATGTAGCTCGATCTGTCAGTCAGAAAAAATCCCGCTAAAAGTTACTAGTTCCACACATAATCGCTAGAAACCAAGATATAACATACTTGGCAGTGGTCAGACTTCACCAATAGCCAATATTACTGCGGAGAAGTTAATACAAAAAAAAATATTTGCGCATCATGAATTCTAGACATCCGAACGCCGTAAGAAGAAAGCGATTTTTGACCTCAGTGTCGCATGCGTTTGGCGCTCTTAAAATTCGTCGTTTGAGTAGCCCCAAAATTTTATTGCAGTTTCTTGAAGAAGAATGAATGTTCTTTCGGTGGGCTTAACTCTTATATAGCCAAGCCATGTACCAATGTACGATTTTATCCTCTCAATTTGATCAATATTTTGTTATCCAAAAATGGATAAAATAAGCAAAATTATAAAAAATCGCTAAAATATTTAATTTGTAATCAAATTAATTTGTAATCAAATTAATTTGTAATCAAATTAAACAACTAACACACGAAAACATAAAGCATTATTTGTACTTTCTATTGAGCTATTTAGTATTGTACATTCTGATGTTCATGGTTAGCCGAGCTGTGTATAGTGATGTGTGGTGTCGAGCCCGTGGAAACCGGTTTGAGAGGCGTCAAACCGTAATGGTCGCCGTTCGCCTAAAACAATAATGGGATCGAAGTAAAATTATTATTTTTATCAATAGTTCCCCTAGACCTATATTCTGACAAAATTTGAGGAATTTGATTTTTTTCATTTTGCACACCTCCGGCGATATTTACAGAATGCCGCTCTTAAGAAAATAGTTATGCTCAGTCAATCTACAGTAGGAGCTTTTCAGCCCATCAGCGGGCGCAAATTTCAGCCTTCCCACAACGTTCTCAGTAGTATAGCCGGAGTTAAAATGATACCACCTAAAAAAGCAAAAGGCGTTAGCTTTTCGCGAATCGGCGGCCCTCACTTTTTTCGGGCTGTGACCACACCGAACGGGTCGCGACGTACGCAAATAATCGGCAATTATGTATGTAGACAAACGGGTGTCCATGCACGTACGCGAATAATTGGCAATTCCGTATGTAGTCAAACGGGCGTCCACGTACACAAACAATTCCCGATTGTGAATCTAGGCAAACTGGCCGTGGCATTCACAACTGCGGGAATCGGGTGGAGAGCCACCCGACCTCCCCCGGGTCCCGCGCCGCCGGGGACCAAGGCGCTGCGTTGGTGGTATCGGTCGCCCTCAGTCGGATAGGTCGCGACGTACGCAGACAATTGGCAATTGTTTATGTAGGCAAACGGGGCAATTAGAGAAGGGTACGTATACGGTATATCCATCAGGATGGAGAAAGGTACCTGTAGTTGGTTGATGCTTGGGAAGGATACGAGGTGCGTAAGGAGTTGTTCGACAACGAAGAAGTTCTGTTCTCAGCATTATTTCCAAATACGGACAGGAGGTAGAATAACCATCCCCTGTACGAAGTGTAGTCGCGGCTGTCTTACGAGTCACGGTCTTTGTAGTCTGTGCGCTAAAAATCGATATCAATGTCACCATATCGCAAAACAAAAAACCAAGAAGCACTTCGCGAAGGTGTTACAGGAGTTAGGGACCCAGCTCCAAAAAATCCAATTAGAGAGAGGTGGAGTATAGGTATTAACCAAAGAAATGGTAACCCTCAAACGACTACGCATACAAGCAAAGCAGTACGGCCTTCGAGGTACCTCGAAGCTCAACAAACCTGGTCTCTCCCAGGCAATAGCCGAGGCTCGCGCCTCCGAATGGCAGGAGAGGATCAGACGGGCTGATCGAACGGGGAGGTTCCCAGCCCTTCGAGGGGACCTCGAAAATCCCCACAAACGTGCCCCACGTATCCGTGAAGTCAAACAGCTGAGTGAGGAGGTCGTGACTAGTTTACGGGCGAAAGCTATTGCGGCGCGGGTTCGAGCCAAGCCTCAAACTCGTATACCTCGCCTTCAGCAAATCACCCGTCGGCTCCAGCAAAAGCCTCGTAGTGAGCCACTGGTACGGAGTCTCGCTCGAGAGGCAGACACCATTCTCGACGAGAGGGATGGCATGCTCGAGGGAGAGGAGATAGGCAGACAGACCTGTACCGCAAGACCTGCCAAAGGACGGAAAACCTACGCAGGGCAGGTTATACCGTAGTGGAGGCCTGGGGATGCTCCACGAAAAAGACAAACGAGCCCGTTCCAAAACCAACACCAACCTCCTACCCGCACGCCATAGTGTATGACTTCGATGCCTACCTCGATGGGGCAAAGGGACGGCAACCTACGGACAGGTTGACGTTCGACAACGTACACGTCCCCATCTCCGTATCCGTGGCCGACACACTCAACCGCACACCAACCCACATTTGTGGACGCAACCCCAAGGACCTCGTCTCCGTCTTCGTCGAAGAACTCCAGCGAAGGGAAAAGGCGATCCGAGAAGTCGTCCTCGAGCAGTTCTGCCCCAGGACCGCAGCTTTCGCCTTCGATACCCTATCGAAGCAGCAGCAGATGAAAATCAACGAGTGGTCTGACCAGGTTCCCGTGCTGGGATTCAACTCCGGACGGTACGACATGAACCTCATCCGAAACCACTTCGTCGAAACCATTGCCGATACGTGCCAGAAGGCAAGGGTGGCAAAGAAAGCCAATTCCACCATGTTCCTCCTCACCCCCGAATTCCGCTTCCTCGATGTTATGAACTACCTTGGTCCCGGCACCTCCTATGAGCGTTGGGTCACCTCATATGGGTGCGAGCTTCAGAAGAGCTTCATGCCATACGAATGGTTCAATTCTCCCGACAAGCTGGACCACATCGGGCTACCCGACTACCCTGCGTGGTGGTCGAAGCAAAAGGGTAGCTACCTCCTGGCGGAGTGGAAGGACTGCCAGCGAACCTTCCACGAGAAGGGAATGAAGACCTTCGCCGACTGGCTTCGCCATTATAACGATCTCGACGTAGGTCCCTTCCTTGAGGCCCTCGAGAAGATGCGTGGCTTCTACCACGAGAAGGGGGTAGACATTCTGAAAGACGCAGTGTCTATCCCCGGAGTGTCCCTACAGTTCCTCCTTCGGGGGAGCGTAGAGCGCGGAGCCGAACTGTATGCTCCAAAGGCGGAGGCATATGGTATGCTGAAGGGCGGCGTTGTGGGAGGTTCCAGCATAGTGTTCACCCGATACCATGAAGCCGGCATCTCCAAGATACGATCACACCAATACCCGCAACCCAAGACCTGCCGCAAGATCCTAGGCTACGATGCCAATGCCCTATACCTCTGGACTATGGCGAAGGATATGCCCTGTGCCGAGGGAAAGGTCGTTCACTACGACGACCCCGGCCCAGACGCCTAAGGGATCGCTGCGTGTTGCCAAGCGGGGTCGTGGTTCGGGTTCGCAGAGATCAACATCGAGATCCCCAGAGCATTGTTGTCGCGATTCGAGATGCCACCTTTCTTCTACAACCGAGCGATCCCCGAGGAAGCGATCCCTCCGGAAATGCTGACCTATCTGGAAGAGACGGGTCGAAAGCGACCCGACGGAAAGATGCTCGTAGGGTCTTTGAGTGGGAAGAGGTTGTTGCTCTATGCCCCGCTCCTTCGCTGGTACCTCGATCACGGGGCGGTCCTCACCGCTGTCTACCGCACAATCGACTATGCACCCGGAAAGATTTTCGAGTGGTTCGTGGAGCAAGTCACTGAGGCGAGACGGACAGGAGATGCGGACAAGAGCAAAGCCCTGCTGGCGGATGTCTTCAAGCTCCTTGGCAATAGCGCCTACGGCAAACTCATCGACGCTCTTGAGCGGCAGACCAACGTCACCTACACCAAAGACGAGCGGGTTGTGGACAAAGCCCTGCGCAGTGCCTGGTTTGCGGACCTTGAGGAGGTCGGACATGCGCATGAGCTCGAGAGCCACAAGACTCAGATCCGAATCAAACGTCCATTCCAAGTAGGTATCGCTGTGTACCAACTTGCCAAGCTCCGTATGCTCGAGTTCTACTACGACTTCATTGACAAGTACGTTGATCGGCAAGACTTCGAATACATCCAAATGGATACCGACTCGGCGTACATCGCCATCTCAGGGAACAGCATCGATGAGGTGGTGCGATCCGAACTACGCGCAGAGTTTGCCGCCCACCGGAAGGACTGGCTTGCCTGGGATTTGTGGAGCAACCGCACCCCAGGTCTCTTCAAGCTCGAGTTCGAGGGGCACCGCCCCATTGCCCTCTGCCCCAAGGCCTACTACGTCGACAAACTGGCCCCCCGCACCGCGAAG
The DNA here is from genome assembly GCA_030867875.1 of Actinernus sp. WN-2022. Taxonomy (NCBI): domain Eukaryota; kingdom Metazoa; phylum Cnidaria; class Anthozoa; order Actiniaria; family Actinernidae; genus Actinernus; species Actinernus sp. WN-2022. The sequence goes on along the minus strand of JAOWCC010001679.1, from coordinate 17,717,714 downwards.
GGAGTGTGTCCAAAGCACCGGAAGGACTGGAACGAGCAAACCATTCCACCCACTATCACCAGTTGTCCCAACTGTTGCCGAGCCGAGGTGCACGAGCAACGGAAGTGCTCCTCGAAAGGGATGTCGAAGCGCCACAACGACATCTCGTGGAACCGATATAAGGCAGCACTCCGCGGCAGCCTTGACCAAGCAGAAAACCGAGGCTTCCGCTTGACGCCAGAAGGAATGGCGACCTACGAACAGCGGAAGTTGGGGCTCTCGGCCTACTATGACAAGCGACGGGTGCTTCCAGATGGGATCCATACCGAGCCCATCGAATATTGCCTACCAGTGGGGCACCACTAAGACGCCCTTCGGGGGTAGCTCCGTATCCGGGGGCACGTCCAACAACTCCTCCCGCACGAACCCTCGCTTAGGCCGTATGACTTCGGACAGATAGTACAGCACGGGCTGACCCGAAGATACCGAACTACGTGCGATACCGTGTATTCCCGTGCTCCATACGGGATCGGTGGCCCTACGCCTCTCTCTACTTTCCAGCTCCCCGGGCGCATAGAGATATCGAACCCTAGCATCGAACGGCAGCCGCCTTTCTGTGAACCCCACAGGCCGCGAATACGTAGAGGCTTTTGCGGACACTTCCTGAGCCCCAACAGCCTTCGAGGGCTCCTTCCCTGTCAAGCGAGTAACCTCGCTATTCATGGCCTCGATGACTGCGGGCAGCCGGTGGACCTACTCTCTTGACCTCGCACTGCTTCCCTCCGACTCCAAGACCATCTCCTTGGCATATTGATACCCAAACAACCTCTCGGCGAGCGTCCTGTTCGCTCGCTCAACGAAGCCTTGTGCTCTGTGGTTGCCAGCCTCGCCTCGTCGAATCTCGGTGCCGTGCCGCTCCAAGGTTCGGGATAAGCGACTCATGAACTCCCTCCCGGGATCGACCTGTAACAGCTTTGGCCATGTCAATGGACCACGCTGGTAGATCCGATTGAAGGCCGCAGCAACCTCACCGCTATCCTTTGAGGTGAGTGCCTCCGCTTCCTTGAATCGGGCCGCGTTGGGATTTGAGACTGTCCAGTGAGGTCTCGGGATTTCGCGTGGGCTAGGAAGGAACATCTGCCACAGGGCCTGCTTTTCCAACCAACCCTTCGCGGCAGCCTCCGACACCCCCGCAGCAGCTGCGAGCTTCCCCACGGCGGCATACCCCTTCCAGTATCCCTGAGGCCCATAGAATGACGAGACTAGCTTGCTGTCGCTCATCGCGAGATATGCGAACAAATGGACGAGCCTCTAATACGATCACAGTAAGGCTTCAAAACGCCCAGAAAAAAAGAAGCTATTTACAGCCAGCGGCTCGCAGCATACCCAGCAGCAAGCATCCCCCCACCCACATATAACAACTCTCCTGTCTTCTGGGCACTCGAGGGACGATAGTAGGTGGAGAATCTGGGTTCTTCCTTAAGAGAGAGGCGTTGCCCCGCATGTACCTGGTTGTAGAGCTGGAGGGCGCGGTCCGTATTTTCCAAGTCGTCCTCGGCGTGGCGCTGGAGTCTCTCCTGCTCCTGGACCCAGTCAGCCAGTTTTCCCCGGTACTCCTGGAAGGCAGCCCAAGCCGCCTGGTACTTTTATAGTGCTTTGTTGTGCCGTCTCCGCTCGATAGCCAGCGCATCAGGGCCTCCACCGGAGAGTGCCTTGGCAGCGTAGGAACCGCCCACCAGTCGCATTGAGGATGGCTCCCACGACCGTCATGACGATCGAGGGATACCATTCACAGGCTTTTAGGGAAAATATTACGGTCCTCGAGGTATTGCTTCGCCGCAAGGCTGCCGGACAGCACGGCTGTCCACTTCACGAAATTCAAGACGGACGACGAAGGGTCGTTAGTAAGGGGTTCCTTCACTACCTTTCTTCTAACGTAGCCAATACCTGCAGCGATTCCTATCAATATGGCACTGTCGGTCACCATGCGCATAAGCTCGTTCTCCCCCATTCTTCCTCATATAGCCTATGGCTCGGGGGTTCAAATGGGTTTCCTACTCCCCGTCCCTCAGCGCCTCGCGACCCTTTTCGGGTGGACTGGGGTCCACGGAGGGTTGGGGTGGGCGCTCCGGCCAGCTCGTTCTCTTGTACTGGAAGAATAGGCCTACCAACGCCGCGCCTACGCCGATAGCCGCGAGTACGGTGTTGGCGGATATGTCCGAGAGCTTGTCGGTCCAGCTGACGGGGGTCTTTTCGAGCTGGCCTTCCCTTTCGCGCTCCATCTCGCGGGCGAGGGCAGCTCGCGCGGCGATTCGATTCTGACAGTGCCTTTCCGGCGGCGATGCGTTTCGGGTCCTTCGTCCTAGGCGTGGGGGTCTTTGGGGGGTCCGCTGTGATGCGGTCCGTCTGCGGTTCCTCCATCTCCATCTCGTATCTCAGGAGCCCGTAAGCCTTCAATTGAGTGCTCACTTGAAACGACGACGTTCCCAGCTACGTGGAATAAGGCACTGGCCAAGGCCACGAACCGACCCACTTTAAGGGCCAGCAGGCCGGCCACAGCACAGATCTCATTGCGGACTAGAGGGTCCTCTTTTAGATCCTTGAGCAACTCTTGTTGGTCGTCAAGGGGGACGACGTACGCAACTGCGCGGGTTGCTAACCGCATAACACCATCAACGAGGTGGTCTTTTACCTGCTTCGCTACGACGGCCTGATACCTAGTGTGTAACCGCTCAACGTCCTTCTCTGTCAGCCTAGCGATGTCTCCTAGGCTTAGAGACCAACCGAGATAGTCCTTCGTCGTACCTGTCGCTGCCAGAATGGCAAGGGCTTCCCGGTGATCATCGGGTGCCGAGGCCCCCTTCCCTTCAGGGGCTGGTGGTCCTGTGACGTCCTCACCGAGTAGGGCTGCGATTTCCGCTTCCATGGTATATGCTCTTAGGGGCAGGAATCTCTAACACGATGGTGAAGGGGTGACGGAGGCAGAAGCATATGCGGGCGAACTTGTGGGCCTGGAGCTCCGAGGTAAGCGTTTTTTTCTCATCCACCCCAAACCCTCCCCCATAGTCCTCAAAGAGGACCTTGGCGTCACCCTGTGAAGCTGTATGGAAGGCCACGACTGCCCCACAGTTTTCCCGAAAGGGCTTGCTTATCGAAGTGAGCTGTTGGGTGAGCAGCCACACCGATATTCTGATATGTCGAGCAGAGAAGGCTAGGTCCACGAGTTTGTCGGACCGTCGCTTGACGTCCTTCGAGGCAGCACAGTCATCGAGAACGAGCCTGCGAAAACGGCGGCACACACACGCAATGCGGCGTTGATACCATTCTGTGGGGGTGAAACGACATGGAAGTTGGGTTCGTCGCCAGGCATGTGTGGCTCCTCATCGTAGGCGCGGTCATGCTCCTCATTGAACAATACAAGCAGCGTTAGCGAAACAACCACCATGCGGCTCCAGCCGCACCAATAGACGCCATCGCCAAGTTGGTTTCGTGCCGTGTTATGGCTGGACCTTACGGAGGTTGTGGTGGTTGGACGTGCGGAGCGACGTGCGGAGCGACGTGCGGAGCGACGTGCGGAGGCGTAGGATGTACGTGTGGGGGGCGCTTCTTTGGGTGGTGTCCCCGCATGGGTGGTGGAGGCGGCTTTTTGAGACCCCGTTGACGTCAGCCGGCTTCTCGTAGTGGGCACCCGGGCCGTAGACCCTATAACTCGTATCGTTGTCTGCCCGAAACAGTATGTTTGTTGCGAAGGTTTCCCCATCTGTGGTCGTTTCTGGGAAGAACTGGTGGAGGTCGGCGTGGGGGTACTTCTTCCGGGAAGCTGCTAGGGTCGCTGCTTGGGTTACTGCCATCCTTTCGTTTCCCTCGGCGAGGGCCGCAACCTCATCGCGCTTAGAAGGCCCCGGTGGAGGGTCAATGTCTTTCGAGTGGCGGAGTATGTCCTCGAACCAACCCTTATTGTTTTTCAGTACGAGCGGCATCGTATTGAAGCGTGACTGATATCTTCAATACCGCGAAATATGGTGGTCATACATATGAACTGTACCGCATCCGAGCTTACGGTGTACTTCGATCGGCCCCTCGAAATCCAGCATGTTTCGCTCATCGAGGCTACTATCCCCAAAAACTGGTCGAACTTACGCAAAGTTGCGACATTCTGGTGGCTGTCAGGGGGAGAGGGCAATACGCCTGATGCGAAAAACACCCACGATATCCCCGTAGGGTACCACGACATGTCATCAATTCAGGGATACTTCAAACCAGCAGTCGACGCTGGCATTGTGGAGTTCGAATCGGTGACAGGTGGATGGAATTTGGTGGTAAAACAGACGATTCGGTTCACGAAACCCTCTGCGCACTGTTATGTATCCGTGGGGCAAAAGAGGGGAGAGGGAAACTTATCAAAGAGGGAAAGTACGAACTTATACTCAACGATATCTTCGTCGCGTACGTTCACTGCGATGTCATCGATTCGGGCAGTGTGTTGCTCGAGGGGAGGCCCTCTAAGATCTTGGCTAGCTTACGATTCGCGAAAACTACATATGCTCCATCTAACCCCCAAGCCATCCGAACCTTAGGGGGGATGCGGAGCAGTCTTTGCCTGACAGTTCGGGATTTGAAAGGAAACGTCGTAGACTTTCATGGCCAACCTTTACGAGTCGTATTGAAGCTTGACATTGGAGCTTGATATTGAGTTATGGCAAGCGATTCGCTTTACCCCCAGCTCACAGAGGGTCAACCCTCACAGTCCGTTGAGATTTTTTGCCTTCACAAAATATGTGATACGCTCGCCGAGCTCGACTCGCAAGCGAAGCATTACGAGACCGTTCGCCAAAAATACGCCCGAGCCCATGGTATCGTTCACGGGGTTGCTGTGGCCACAGGTAGCCTGAGCGGCGCTTTATCCGCTTCCGCTCTGGGTACGCCACTCACTGGCGTCGGACTTCCGGTCGGTATGTCTCTAGGAGGGCTTGGATTTCTTTGTGCCGTCGCTTCGGCTTCGAGGCCGTTGCCAGCAAGAAACTAGGCCGCAAGGTCTCGAAGCACGAGCAGACGGTCATATTAGCGAAGGCAACAGTGAGCTCGGTCAGTGACCTGATATCGAAAGCCCTGCGTGATGGTTCGATAAATGATGAGGAGTTCGCTTTGATCCTCCGCGAGACCGACAAATTCGAGACTTTGAAAGCCAACATTCGCCAAAAGACTCGGCGTGTTCTCGCTCAAAAAAAACCAGAACAAATTCGAGCCGAGATCCGAATGGAGATGTGAGCGAAGTTGGGCAGTCTCGTGGGCTAAAAATCGATTTTTCCTACGAGAGAAGCGAGCGAGGAGTTTATTTACACGTCGAAAAAACCGTGTCTGAGTCGTATGCTAATTTAGTCACGCCAGACGCGGGTCACGGGCGATTGCGTCAGCCGCTAATTACCATAAGACTCAGCCATAAGTACGATTTTGTTTCCCAACGTCATCGTCTAGCACCTGTGGCCCAACGGTTTGGCGCTGGGCTTGGGAGAAAAGGGGAGCCTTTCAAGTCTAGAGTTCAAGCCTGGCGGACCACATGTGGTAGACCGGTTAGCGTGTGGCAAAAAGCTCCCCGCTCCACCCTAGTCGTAGCGCGCCTGTCGATGTGGCAGAAAGTCAACATTCCTGCCCTTATAGCAGGAATTAAGAAATTTCAACCATACCTACATGGCCGATAGTTTAGTGTTTATACCGATCATAATTCTCTTCGCTGGTTGATGAATATAAAACAACCTGTTGGTCGTTTAGCACGGTGGTCCTTATTAATACAGCAATTTCATTTCGATATCTTTTATCGTCCCGGAAAAGCTAATGCAAATGATGACGCTTTGAGTAGACGTCCCTATGACACTTGCGAACTAAGCTCGTTGCTTAGTAATGATGCCCAAATCGGGGATATAGGACAGCAACAGAGGCGTTATCCAGAACTAGCAGAAATTATCGATTACCTAGATAAGAGATGATAAGAAAGCACATTAAGCTTTTGTTAGCTGGGGATACATTTTATTTAGGAGATGATAATGTGCTTTACCATTTGAATCAAAATCAAAAACGAAGTACGTAAAGTTCTTTTTCACAATTAGTCATACCATCCTCGATGAAATTTGAAATTTTATGTAATGCTCATGATCATTTAGTCGGGGGACATTTCGGAGTGCATAAACATTTTGACAAGATAAAGCAGAAATATTGGTGGAAAGGCATGTTTAAGGATATTGAACATTGGTGTAAGTCATGCGTTGATTGTTCTATGAGAAAAACACCGAGGAATACAAAAAGGGCTCCGCTTTTAACCATATCAGTCGAAGGGCCTTTTGACCAGTTAGCGGTTGATTGTCTCGGTCCCTTTCCACCTTCACATAAAGGAAACCGTTATTTAGTAGTTTTCAGTGATTATTTAACTCGATGGCCAGAGGCATTTCCTGTTCCTAGTATAGAAGCAGAGGTAATTGCTCGGCTTTTAGTGAATGAAATTATCGCGAGACATGGAGCGCCACGAACATTGTTATCAGAGAGGGGAACTAATTTTATGTCCACTTTAATAGCAGAAGTGTGTAAAATCTTTCAAATCCACAAAGTGAATACTTCGAGTTATCACCCACTAACTTTTTACGAAAGCACTAAAATACTAAATATTCATACGACATTAAACTTCATTAAATTCGGATCCCGTTTATATATAACCATGTACAATCACTCCTGTTCGGTTTTCAGAGAAAAATTCTTTGATGAACTTCTAGCTTCGGTCCAGCAAATTCAAATGGTGTCACGCAGACTTCTTTCCCTTCCGGGATTTTCAACACTCATTGAATGTGATACCTATCTCGCCAGATACTTTCAATTTCTGGTAGGCCAACCCTCTACAATGTCCTTCCCTAGAGCATATCGCTCTTCTATTGAGGAATGCAAACGCTGGGCATTACACAGTTGTTATTACTTAACCACTGACGAACGAAAATGGCTGCAAATGAAAACCAAAACCAGAACTCGGCGGTCGAGTTGGATGTGTCACGCTGGAGTGTTTGGCTTGTTTAAATGGATATATAAGTCCACGGGACATAATTGTGAATCTAATCTCATTAAGGGTTTAAAGGAAACACTCAGAGAAATAGTTCGAGGTATGTTAATCTCACAATTTCAGACTAGCGTTTTGAACGGCGAAGTTGTCTATCTTTTCAAACTAACAGATTTGATGATTTCAAAATTAGAAGGTCTCACGAGAAATGTTAAAACCGTCGATAAGTTGTTACATGGTTGGAGCAATAAGTTGAATAGGTTCGCAAACAGTGTAAACTGTAACGAAGGTTTTATGATGGAATTTCTGTCAAAATACTCGACAGAGGTAAACAGAGCCATGACGTCAATATTGAGACTTTTCGAAATTCAAGACACCACGAGTCAAGTATCGCGTTTGAACCAAAAAGCAACAATTGAATATTCAGACCTTCCTAAATTTATGACCACTGTCATCCAGATTAGGACAGAATCCTTCAATGGCTTTAACTATTAAGTCACTCGAACAAGGATTGTCGGTGCTTGCAAATCCCATGGTCGATGTTGAACATGACGGCCAAAATCTAAACATAAACATTTTTCTATTAGCGCCGGAAATATCTGATGAGAATTCTTTTTGCGCGATTGAATTTTTGTCACCAATTAAATTAAACATCTCAAATATTTGTTACACCGGTCCAGTTAAACAAAAGAACCTTGCTCTAATTACATGCCCAAATTCAAAGAAAATTATAACAACTGATGTATTGGGGAAATGTTTCAGAAATGAAAAAGGAGTGTTATGTCCTACTAATAAATGTTTTAGAAACAATTAATAAAGTTCAATGGTTGGGTTTCGCTTGGAATCCTGAGCTGAAACTCTCGTTTCCACGACACCATCAACCATCCAGCTGTGACAGCCTGCACCCGCTGATCCATCTTGGTGGTAGATACTTCCTCTCGACAACCACAGGAACTCTTCACTTGAACACCGGAACAATGAATATCACTCCATTGACCATTTATCATTTTCCCTGTAATATACAGTGTAACTTTTGCCGGAATGAAAACAAGTCTGTCGTCGTGTCCAAAACGCACCACACACACGATTAGATACGTTAAGTGGGACCCGTCTGCTGACAACAATCTGTTACACTTGCATTATCAGTCTCTGAAGATTCCACCCCCCTTGAAAATTAACAAGACCGTCATTACAGAGCTCGACAAACTATATCAGATTTATGACCAACGCCTCACATCGGCAATTAATGAAGTTAGTGAAGATATATATTGATGGAATTAAAGAGACTTCGGAGACAACCACAGATCAAATTAGAATCTACACTACAGCTGGGTTGTCAGCGCTGAACGTTATACTGCTATGCATCTATTACTATTGTCTATCTAAAAACTCTGCATCAGGAGCGAGCGGTCAGGAAATTAACATAAGAGAACTCTATCACAAAACCTCTCCATCACTACCATCCCCATCAAGAAGACAACAGGCTCATCGTTCTAGGAAAACACCCAAAAACTGAACAGCAGCAACAACCATTTAACTTCGAACTTATCAGCATCTAACTATGGTTTACATAATTAGTCTGCTAGATTCTCCATATTCACGGCAAATCGAAATTGTTGACAGATTAGTAAGCGTGAGTGCTCGCTTCTCAAATTTCAAACAGTCTTGCGACCACCCGTACTCAGTGTACGAGATTAATGCGTTCTATGTTCCATCTGACATACATTGGCAAACAATTGACATTTTATTAGATGTCATAACTCACATTAATCGAAGTGTTTCTTGGGAAAATCGCAACATACTCGATTTTATACATTTTTGTTCGTACATGTTCATTAACGAAGCATTTCTTAATTATCACTTGTTTTTAGGAGTTAGTGAACGAATCTTTCACTTTCCGGCAAACTATCAATTATGTACCGTGTTGTTTGAACTACGAGCACACTCGTACATACGCGTGGCGTATAACGGCTTTGTCGGTACTCCCTTAGACATAATAATCTGGCAATCACTTTTCCTGATTTGATGAACAGCCCCTCCCTTGTTCACCTATGTGGATATCTACTTATACAGGAATCATTTCTTCAATCTCACCTTTTTCGTCGTATTGTTGGCTCTGCCATTACCGAAACTCTTACAAACACCTAGCACTGATTTTTGAACTACCATATAGTAATGGTTATATTAACTTAGCAAATGATCTCTGTCGTGAATGTCACGTTCCATCAAACCATTTAGTAAGTAGTCGTTGTGTCTCCGCCTTTCGTCGGAAAGTACACTATAATGTTCGACAAAGGCGTAGGCACCTGCCTACTCTAAAAAGTATGACGTTTTGTCTTAGAGACCCAAATTGGTATTACGATAGAAGGCTTAATAAAACGCACGTAGAGTAAGCCATTTTACCGTAGCGGCTATAACGTTACGATGATGCGAGAGTTGGTGTCAGAAGGCGTCTTCGTCTCTAAGGTTCTGAGGCTACGAAAAATAGTATTCCACAATATTAAATAACAAAAATATATTATTGTTACATTAGTAGATTTAGCCGCCAAGGTACTTCTCTCTCACAATATGCATCGAGGGCGATGCAAGATTTTAACGTGGGGGGAATGTTATGGAGCACAATTATTGAATTAGTTTTAGTGTGTATTTGTATGGATTTATAAGCAATGTATACACGTAAGTGTACGGTTGCTGCTATCAAAGGATCTAGTTGTGTCAAAGAAGTCAAGAATATCTTTGATTGAAATGATTTTTATTAAAATCTTAAAGTAGAAATGGATAGTGTTTCTGAATTAGTGGTTGCACGGTTAACGTTGTTGTTAAAAGGAGCTTTGTGTCGACCTGGCCAGTCACTAGAAGTTCTTTATAATATCTCAGTGTAATTTACCAATATATCAATATATCAGTGTTAATTAGTTAGGCTTATTCGGCTTAAAGTGCCCCTACGATCAAATTTGGACATATCAATGTTTTTGCATATTCATAAAGTAGAGTTCATATATTATTACCAGTTCAAATTGTTTTTCGATACAACGACAGGAAGTATTATTTTTTTAGCTCCGAATATTGAATCTACACGTCCGCCATTACTGGAAGCCGTGCCCTTTGTTCAGCTTTAAACAAAGGTTTATTCACCGGAAATGATGTCATACACTTAACGCTCGCCTGCAGAACACAACGCCTGGAGGCATATTTCTACTAAAAACGTCTTCACGTACATAAGAAGAAAGTTATATTTATCTTTGCGAGGTTGGCTACTTTTTTATGCACGCTATTTCGCGCCACGAGGTTGTCGTGTTAAGTGTATGACATCACTTCCGGTGAATAAACCTTTGTTTAAAGCTGAACAAAGGGCACGGCTTCCAGCAATGGCGGACAGGATTTTACCGGTAAACTCTCCTAAAATTTGTGGTTTAAGATGCCCATTTGGGAATATTTTTTACTATTTCGGATATTTCTAATACTGATTGACCTATAGACACTGAAAAAGTGGCAAATCGAAATGGTAAATTTTCGTCGTAGTGGCACTTTAAGATTTAAGTTTCGAATTAGCAACGAGAAATATGACACGTTTTAAGCTTATGCCACTTATTGGTACATGCTTTGGTGGCTAGCCATAAAACCACACTGAAACCACTGGATCGAACCTTTAAACCTGGACGTTTGACAGCCCATTAGTACTTCTGTCATTTGGTTCTATTAAAACAAAAACAGAAAATTATGGATTTTCAGTTTCTAAAATGCTGTTACGAAAGTTGGTCGTCAAAGCGTGCGCCTGAAGAGGTAAGGTTTTGTAGTACGGTTCAGAGTTAGAGAACCATGCAGTCAGAGTTGCAGATATATAACCGCAATAAAAGAAAGATTGACTTGAAGTAGAGAGTCCTGCTACCTCCCGTACGCCAAGCGTGGTTTAAAATTATCCCCGTAACAAAAGGAAGACCTGGAAAACGAAGACCAAACGAAGACCCTTGAGTTTGACTAAGTTTGCCGTTCAGTTCAGGAAAAAAATCCCGGCTGTGCAGTCGGTTAACCCAGTTAAACATGTAGCGTGCTATCGCTAATTGAAGTAGATATCGGGTAGTGGTACTGGCGACCTTGAAATGGTCTAGCGTAGACTGGAACTATCTTTCCTATTTCTTACCGTAGTAAACGCAGAGTCTGTGAAGTTTTCTAAAGAGAAACTGTTTGACCAAGTAGTATATAATATGCCGATCCTGGCGCAGCACCTTCGTTTTCAGTTTTATGTCACATTCAACACCTTCGTTTTCCGTTGCATGTAAATTTTCTGACCCCCTCCCCCCAACGCATTGTTTGGACTTTGGTGACCGCGATATGTCCCAAATCCCAACTTATTATCTCTCGAGTACCATAGATGTTGTCCCGTCGGAAAGCAATTAGAGATACGCTAATATAAGGTATATATCCCACGATGACCGAGATGACGAAACAACACGAGCCAGAGGCCTGTCCCCCAGACATATCGGAGATAAAGGGTTACCATCCACCGAGGCGGAGTTCCAAGGGGAGGAAGTGGAGTGCGTGCCCGATGCCGGTGCGATTGAGTGCGTGCCCTATGCCAGCGAGAGGGAATCTAGTCTGCTGAGGGGGCTCTTCGAGTCGAGGTGGTTCTGCGAGTGGAGGGACCGGCAAATAAAAAAGCAAAGCCTCTCTTGGAAGGAAGAAATGGAGAAGGAAGAAATGGAGAAGGAAGAATTGGAGAAGGAAGAAAAAGGTGAAGGTGATTCCCTAGTGTCGTTCTGGTGATACCAGTTTTGTTTCTTATTCTTACGTATTTATTTCGTTTTAAGAGCTCTATAGCTCCAAATCCCAACTTATTATCTATTTGAGTACCATTTATTGTCCCGCTGGAAAGCAATTAGATATTTAAGCAATATAACACGCTTTCCATGTCTTTGTTCTCTTATATAAACACGCGGGATATGTTGGGAGAACAAAGAAAAACTTGAAACTCACGAGCCGCTAGGCGAGTGATTTTCAAGTTTTTCTGCGTTCTCCCAACATATCCCAAGTGTTTATATAAGAGAACAAAGACATGGAAAGCGTGTTATATTGCTTTTATAAAATAACGAACAGGAAAAACACGAGAGAAAATCGTACGCACGCACGATCAGAAGATCAATTCTCCTAACCGTAACAGTCGTCAGAAATCGACCGACGGTGAGTTTGCACAGCGCGGGAAATCCCCCGATACAGAACTGAGAGAAACGAAGGAATGCTCTGCAAGCTGTGTCCTCTGGCTCCATTTTTTGTGTCAGTGTGTGGCTCTATTTTAAAAACCTCTGCTTCAACAGTCCCCGAAAAGACTAACTCGGAATTCAAGACATGCTTTCCCGGAAATTTAAGGCGAAAGGCATTCAAGGAGTGGAGGACTTGAACTGGGTGTTTTTGTCGCTGAATGTACATGAGGAAACATGATTCCCCTGTTGAACTTTGAAGCAGGTTTTAGTTGAATGAACTTTTATTTTCACCAAACTCAATGGAAAGATCTAGCTGTTGGAACTTTCCTTCCAATGAGATGAGGCTAAGAGTGCAAGGTAAGAGGGAAAACTCCTTTTGTTCTGTGAAAAAATCAACAAAATATCAACTTCACAATCGCACGTGAGTTTGCAAAATTCATGTAGTTCATAAAATGGCAAGGAGAAAGCTAAAAACCTTATCTGAATTATCTAAGACCAAACAGGGTGAATGATAACAATTGGCCTTATGTGAAGGCTCATTATTTCGTGACTTCGTCGCCGACAAATACGTATATGTCCTAATAGTTTGGGATAAAAAAGACAGAGAAAAAAAATTGAAAGAGTGTTGCCTTGCTTTTCCCTCTCGTCTACTCTAGTCTCTAGCTCCATTCCTTGCTCTATTCGTCTATAAGGAGGTTGTTTAAAAACTAGACTTGTTAGCCGTTTGTGTGTTTTAGTTTTACCGTACGAAATAAGATAAACGAAAAGTGGTTTCGACTTTTTGTTTGTTGGACCACAAATAAAAATATCTTGGCCGGGATGGTTAGCAAATTTGATAACTTCGTCGGTTGGCTGTATTTTTGTTAAATATATATGTCGGTTTTGCTGATTACAATCATATTATTGAAAGTCAACGTTTGGTGAAAACATTCTTCCTTGTCGTTTGCCATTTTGATCAGTTCATTCACAATCGCGTGCCAGCGAATTTCCATGTCTATGGACTCTCATACAAACACGGCTTTCAGCCAATCAGCGCGCGAGTTTCCTCTGGGTTATTTTATAAACGCTATTATAAGGTATATATCCCATGATGACTGAGACGACGAAACAACGAAAGCTAGAGGTCTGTCCCCCAGACATGTCGAGGGTAATTGAAAGGTTGCCATCCGTTGTGGCGAAGTTCCAAGGGGTGGCAGCAGAGTGCGTACTCGATACCGGCGCAATGGTAGCGGCGACCTGAAAGGTGGCATAGAGGCACGTGGCATAGCCGGTATGGGTACGGACAACTTCGTCTCTATCCTAGGCTATATCGAAGTTGATGTCCAAGTAGGAGAGATAACGATTCCTAAGCGTTTGGTGCTTGTCGCCGACACCATCGTTTCGGCGGCCGAATGGATAGAAGGGGTTATTGGGATGAATGTAATCGTAAATCTCCCTCTTTTATCAAAGGCGTTGACTTTAAGTGGCGCCACGTTCCACCCGCTTGAATGTTTACCGCAGTAGAAGAATCAAGCAACCCAATATGTGCGTTCAAGTGTATCAAAACCATTTGTTATTCCATTAAAATCAATTAGAGATACGCCATTATAAGGTATATATCACATGATGACTGAGATAATAACTTGCGATTGGTTGATGCGGGGTAAGGACACGAAATGCGCAAGGAAGTGTTCTAAGATATCTGAGTACTGTGCTCAACACAACTTTCAGATACTAAGAGGGGGCGCTATATTCGTCCCATGTTCGAAGTGTGGTCGTGGTTGTCGTACTAGTTACGGACTTTGTACGAAGTGTGGTGCGCCACAGCGCCGTATCATTCGTGAGAAGAAATACCTCGAGATGAAACTCCGCAATAAGGACTGCTTTTCAAATTTATTGGCGGAATTGAAGGACCATAAGGTGGAATTGAAGGACCACAGGATTCCTAGATGATTAGAAATCGCGATATGAAAAAAAAAGAAGAAAGATAGACAGGATGCTCACTCCTATCTTTCTTCTTTTCCCCCCCCATTTTAAACAATAGATAGGCCTACAGTATACGCCACTAGTATGGACAACCTACTTGGCTTGCTTGGTATTAATCCACAGCCACGTATCAACCCCCAAGAAATATGCCCCGAATGTCTATGTTCAATGAAAGTGATAGGAACCGAATTCGTATGTCCCACCTGCGGTCTTGTTTCCGAGGCCGAATTAAGCGAAGGACCAATCAATGTTGCTACTCGGTTACGTATAGTAGGCCCTGATAGCTTTCAACATCAACGTGATCTTGATCGTATGATCCCAGTAGACAACCAAGAATCTCAACGGCGCACAGCTATGAGAGAACTACAGGCATATAAAGCCCACAACCTCTCGTTTCCTACAAATGCATTAGTAATTGTAGCCGATGAATTCATCAAATCTAAGAAAGTTTGTGTCAAGCGTAGTAATGCTAAGAGAACTATTCTGGCTGCTCTACTTTACCACGCATGTATACAATGTGGGTTCGTTCGCTCATTTCATGCAACTCAACGACCGGCGTATCCATACACCTTATTCCATAATGGCCGCCCTAATTTGCATATAGCCAGAAACTTTTCATATTTAGCACAATGAATATCACCGTTTATTAGGATACACCGTAGTAAGCAACATGGAACAGTTCGATACTGTTGCTTCGAATAGCTGCAAATATACCTGTATTTTCAACCTAGAAAAATCATGAAATTGAGGCAATAAGGTCCACACTCATCTCTGGCCAAATATAAAACTCTGTAAATTGAAATCTCTGTAAATTGTTTGTTCCAGCATTCATTACGTTGTTCTTTCCATGAGATCAACGTAATGAATGCTGGAACAAAGAGAGGTTTTTTGCCTTTTTGCCTTTTTGCTTTTTGCTTGCCGGGTCCGGCATTTTCTGCCACATCGACGGACGCGCCGATCTACCACATGTGGTCCTGCCGAGGTTTCAACACCAGACTTGTGAATGGCTCCCATTTCAATCACAAGTCCAACGCTTAACCCGTTGGGCCACATGTGCTAGACAGTGACGTAGGCGCAAAAATATCCTACTTGTCTTAAGCAGCCGCCACATCGAGACAGAAATTTACATACGAACCAGACGTCGGAATTAATTTATACGAAGTTAAAATAAAATCCCCGCTGGCTTTTCTCATAGGAGATATTGATTTTTATCCCACTAGACTTTTGAGTTTTGTTATCTCCTTTTGGACCTTGGAGTGAAGTTCTTCTACGTTTTTTAACTTCCCCTCTAGCCCACTTTTTTGTCTTATTTCGAGCTTAGCGCTTCGTATTTCCCTTTCTCACCAATAATGCTTACAAACTCTGCTTCTGAAATTTTACCATCGTTTAAGGCCTCAGAAACTTTGACTTCCACGGAATTAGCCTTAGCCCTTGCCAACATAGCGGTCTTTTCGTGCTTAGAAACGTGAACCCCCAGTTTCTTACTGACAACGGCCATCGAAGCCGAAACAGCCGCACAAAGAAATCCAATTGATCCCAAAGAAATACCCACATGCAGCCCAACTCCTGTTAATGACATACCCAGAGCAGAGGCGGTTAGAACACCACTCAGGCTACCCGTGGCCACAGCAACCCCGTGAACAATACCACGGGCTCGGGCATATTTTTGGGGAACAACTTCGTAGTGCTTTGCCTGCTGTTCGGCAAGCGTATCGCAGGCTTTCTGCAGTCGAATGCTTTCTACAGACAAAACAGCTTCAGATGAACGGAGCTGGGGATAGATCGGTGCCGTAGGAAGTGGTTGAATCGAATCGCCTTCCATAATATGCATATGGCTATAGCTTACTCAATCTTCAATATGTAGCGTATAGGTCGCCCCCGAAAGTCTACAATATTTCCTTCAGTTCTCATCGCGAATTGTCAGGCGAAGGTTGCTTTGCATTGTTCCCAGAGCTCGTGTGGTTGTTGGGAGTAGTGAGGCGTATGTTGCGAATCTTTCGCCTCGGATCTCTATTCTAGCTAGGACTTTCGATCGCTTTCCATCTCGAATTGAAAAGCTAGAATCTACCACATCGCAGTGGATGTATACTGTGTGGATATCTCGGAGCGCCAGCTTGTGATCACCCACTTTTAGGGTTGATTCAGTGGCGGCATCCCCCCCCAGCTGTATTAATATCCAACAGTGCGCAGAGATTTAAGCTAAACACGATTGCGTTCTCGGCCTGTAGGGTCCAAGCCCCCCCCCCCCCCCCCCCCCCCCCCCCCCCGTTGATAAGGTTTTGCACGAATTTTACGACTTTAGCATCGATTGCGGCTTTGAGGGCTTGTTGAATGCTTGTTATATCGTAGTTCCCTGCTGGCACAATCATACGGGAACATAACGCCACGGAAGCCGGCAACCCACTTGAAAGTCGCATCCTCTGCTAGGTTCCACCAACTATTCTCAAGGGTGACCTCAACTAGCGAAATGTTATTGATACAAATAGGTTGATCGAAGTGGACCATATGGTCAGCCGAGGTGGTGGTGACATATAAGATATGTATAGCTTCAATACGATGCCTCTTGTTGTGCCAGACGAAGATGATGGTCTATCTGCAGAGGACATAGCGGAGATTGCCAGGGGGTGGACCAAGACTGTCGAAATCTGAGCAGACCGCTCTCATTGCCGATGAAAATAAAAGGATTGCAACACAGAATGCCGATCGGCTATTGGTGAAGTTCAAGAAAAAATATCCACGTGCAGATCTTCACCAGTTCTATGCCTCCACGGACATAGATGGAGATAAACATTCTACGAGTATTATATTTCGAGGTGGGGATTCTAGCTATGCGGTTTATGGTGATGGCGTCTCCAAGCTACCTGCCACCATTCAAAAACGACTTGATTCTGCACTACGCGGGATACGTGGAGGTTTTCCATATACGTTGACACTAGACAAAAGTGTGAAATATCCTGTTCAAGCAGTTCCTTTTACCGAACCGGCACGAGATATCGATCTCACCAATCTATGGATATACGCTACGCCCACGAAAAAGTTCGAAGCAGGTGTCCCGAACATATTCAAGGAGACCGTCGTAAAGCATACGACAGCAAAGGAGTCTCATGATACGAAGAATTCTACGTGAACTTGGTGGCACTCACGGAGTGCCTCTACCTGGTGGCTATGCTTTCAAACAGCTCGATAACCTATACTGCAAAGCAGCTCTGGAGAAATTATGCATCGAGTTTGGTTTATCTGGAACACCAGACTTCCGATTGAAAGGGGGTCGAAATCACGGACTAGGAGATATATATACGTACTTAGTTAATAAAGGAACTATTCGCAATGCTGATTATTACCACAATAAAGAAAGTCTGGATTCGCCAAACGCTAATGTATATAAGTTTCCAGATGAAGATGGGAAATGGCATATTTCATACATCAAGAATCTTCATGCAGAGAAACAATACAATTGGTTTACGCCACCAATCGGGAAGGGTTTAACGAATGCTGGATTGGGTAGGTTGAATCGATCTGTCGAGGCTTTTGGATATTGCATTCTAGGTGCTCAAAGCAACATGAACGAATCCACCATAGATAGCCATAACGTTAAAGAAGAGTTTAAGCGCTTGGTTGAAGGCGCTATTCTTGAAAACGATTTAGTGGTAAGCTATGATAACTATAAGCTAGCTATAACAAAAGCGCATAAGAGGCTTGATCTAGCAATAGCTGTGGGGGTGCGGTTACTGCCAAGCAATCTTGAGTACTACCTCGGCAAGAAGGATGGTTATAAAAATCCAATCCCGAACGCCACAAAAGATATGGTGTTAGGTGTAAACAGCGTCAACGAGGATGTTAAAAAATCTCCACCACCCCCCATTATTATAGGAAGGACAACCCCAAAAGAAACAACTACCACACAATGTGAAGAAACAAGTTTCACATACCACCCCCATAGTAGGTCGCATACCAAAGCCCACCCCACAACACGAGATCAATCTGGCGGCGGTATCTATTGCTGCCTCTGGAACCGCATGGGCGTTGTTTCGCTAACGCCGCTTGTATTGCTCTATTACGAACACAACCGCTGCTACGATTAACAACCAAATATTATTTGCTAGGAATCCCATGACGTCACCGGCCATGTTAAATATGAAGCTTGCAATTGGTCCAATCATCGTAGGTAGAATCTCCCCCAGCTTTTTTCCTATTGCTTTTAACGCTTTGGCAACAGCTTTGGCGGCAGCTTTGGCAGCATCTCCCAAGCCCGGTGGTATCGCGGGAACTGCCTTCATCAGATTGGAAACTATTATACCAACCACGGTACCTGCCACAGCCAGTACGCTAGTTATACCAACCCCGTACTTCTTGAAAATCGCTTTGACCCTATCGCGAAGGGGCAATAGTTTTCGTAGGGCTTCTTCTCTACGTTCTAGGACTGCCATTTCCTCACGGATGGTGGCTATATCATTCTTAGCCGCCTCTTTCTGAGGCTCGGTTGATGTAGGGTCTTGGAGTATACCGCCAGGTTGTTTGCGGCGCTCATCGAGCTGTTTTTTGAGCCTGGACGACCTGTTGTTCTGCCTCTTCCATCGTAGGCCCTAGAGCTTTCTTGAGGGAATTAGTAAGCATCTTATATCTTTTAACGTTCCCCTGCGGTCAAAGGGGTAGGGGTTTTTTTACTTCCAAACTCACGCATGTAGATTCTACCCCTTTTCTTTTTAACATCGTATACGTTTGCCACCTCAAGTACACCATCACGCCCCACATCAGGATAGTAGCCACGTACAGTATCTACTAGCATCTCGCGCCCCTTCTGATAAGCCCGGTTTAAAGATGAACCCTTTATAGTTGACTTTGACTTTCGGAGCTAGGATTTCTCCCAATAATTCATCGTTGGTAAATGAGGTTTCCTCATTCTTAGGCCTAGCACCTTCTTTTTTATAGTCACGCCTGGTTTCCATTGGGATCGCTTCGCCTGGCACAGTAGTTGTGTCGGCTGGAAATGTTGCATTCCACTCCTCTTTATCGGTGGCATCCTCATCCTCATAGTCTTTGTCTGCTTCGGCTCCACCAGTATTTTCCTCGGCGTTAACATCTACGCCTTCCATATTGAACTTAACTATATATCTTGCTATATTCAATATGATATCGTCGAAGTTAGTTCCCGCAAAAGCACGAAGAGAACCTCGAGCACTCAAAGCTCCACGAACCCTATATAGAAAAACTTGCACCCCATCATCTGCCAACCCCAGGAGAGAGACTCTATGTGGAAGTGCCAACACTAGGAGAAAACATCGTATTAGTACCTGGTAGCTTAGCACTATTGGGTGACATCGTATTGTCTGGTGGACACGGTAATAATCGCGTTGTAGCCAATGTTGGGCGCTGCTTGGTTATACGTCGGGTTTGCAAAATGGGAGCTGAAATAGTAGAAGACATTGCTCGGTCAGATCTACTGCAAATCAGTATATTCCGACATATACCTACCTACGCAGGAGAGAGAAGCTAGAACACAACAAGGTATCCAATCAGATAACACAAACAAGCTACGCTCGAAGGCAGGGGACGCAGGCACTTCGGATGCTGGAGAAAACGCGCTCCTAGCTGCATATGGTTCAAAGTATAGAATTCCATTAGACGTCGATATTCTGACACAACATGGGGTTCTATACCCCCACGCCCTAGAAGACACTATCTCATTCGAGCTGACTCTAGCGCCCGCCATCGAGATAGTGGTTGGATCAGACAGCACGAAGATAGGTACATACAAGCTTAACAACATCCAGTTAGAGTATGAAGCAATCAAAAACGAAACTCTAGCTAGGCAAATCACTTAGCGCATACGAAACGGGTACTGCTTTCCGATACAACCACGCTGTTCACTTCAAGACAGTAACTATCGCCAATGCATCAGATACTTTGAATATCTCAGAACATCACTGTTCCACGACGATCTTTTGCTGGGCTACTTCTACTATTCGTAGATCCACCCACCGCTGGTACGCGAGATAGCGAAGCATTCTCAAATCCCGATATTTCGAAGATAGAGGTAGATGTTAATGGGGTTCCAAACAGATTCTTTCCAGGAGGTATGCTACCGCCAGATTTCTGGGAGGCCGCAAAAGGATGGTTTGCCACGCCCACTACTTCTATGACTGCTACCAAATTTCACAACAACAGATTCGCCATCCTAGTAGATTGTCGCACAGCAAAAGATTCCGCTGTTCATGGTGATGGTATGGCGCAAACAGGCGGCGGAAAAGACATCGACCTTCGTATACATAGACCCGCAAAAGGTAGTGGAAACGTAAAACATGCATATCTATGTTCTTGCAGATGCTCAACTCACGATATTGAACGGAGCACTACAGAGTATAACATACTAATGGATTCCTGGTAGAACACATCCCATTCAACGCACTCATAGTAGGCCCAACAAATTGCGGAAAAACGGTATTCCTAATAGAGCAGCTTCGTGGAGCATTTCGTGGTAAGTTCGACTATATAGTACTAATATGCCCCACATATGCACACAACAAAACCTATCGTGGATTTGCCCATCGAGACCCTCATTTCTTTGCTATGTCACCCCCACAGGATGCTATCAATACCCCACTAGAGGTTTGTGCGACCCTTTGGAACGGGACCAATACCCTACTGATTCTAGATGATTGTGCCGCCTCAAAAGACGTAAAAAGACGAACTGACGAGCTAGTACATTTGGCATTCCATGCTCGCCATATCGGGATTTCTGTTTGGGTGCTATCCCAACAATTAACAAGTATATGCAAACCTTTCCGCGAAAACGTATCTGTCGTAGTTGCTTTTCATACTGCGTCGGCCACAGATGGAAAAATGATATTCGAGGACTACGGAGGCGCACAAGAAGACAAGGAGTTACGATCAGTGCTTCGGTCTCACAAGTTTGCTCGCATGTGTTTTTGCCTACGACATCCTTTTGCAGTAGCGTTAGAGCTACCCGCACCTATAGCATACCATCATGAGTGATAAAGAAATACTTGAGCTACTAGGTGAGGACGTAACGGGCCCACCCAAAATAGAGGCAACCAATTCGGATGTTGGGGACAACCGGGAGGCGCTTTCCATTTTGGCTGCAACAGGTACCACAAAAGAATATCTAGGAAAAAGTTTATCTCTAGGAGACATTTCTAGACTACCTGAAAAAGAAGTAGATAGATTACATAGAAGATACCAGGCCGTCATAGCTCAGCAAATAACAGGAAGCTTAGTCAATGGTGTGGTTCGTCTAGCTACCCAATTAGTTGCTTACCTAGTCCCTATAGATTCTC